>VMDO01006095.1:52832-104179 GCA_007922755.1 Pedetes capensis | reverse complement strand
CCAAACAACTTGATCTGGGGGACATTTATAGACTACTCCAAAAACAGAAAAGTTCACATTCAATTGCACATGGACTATTCACCAAGATACACTATATTTTGTGTCATAAAACAAATCATTAACATAATTAATAGAACAGAAATCATGCAAATTACATTTTTGTAACAATAAGTGCATCAAATTAAAAATCAGTAACACAAAGATATCACACAATATCCAAATATTTAAAATTATTCAGCACATTTTTTTCTGGAGGTTAAGTTCTTTTTTTCCCCTTTATTGGTAAATGATGCCATACAGAGTAATACAGCATTGGCTTTTTACATTATGCAACTATGACATCACTTTTGGTTACACTTTCATCAACTTATGAAGTTTATGGAAGCTTTTAACTAATATGCAGTAAAATTCATATGCATAGTTGGGTTATGTTCCCTATTTTTCCCATGTACTCATGAAGTTGCATCATTTACAGTGAGATTATCATCTCTCCTTTATCCCTCTACATTGTTTCACTTTTCTAAGTGTGTATATTTTGAATGGAGCAAAACGAAAATGAAAATGAAACATATCAAAATTTGTGGAATTCAGCTCAAGCAGTTTTTAGATCATAGTTCATAGCATTAGAATAGGAGCCTTAGATTCCTCTTTTAAATTCATCTTAGCAACAGGTTGTCTACTTTACACTGACTTAAGGCAGAGTTGAGGGCACTCCAGGTTGAAGTAGAGATGGTGGATTAGAAGCAGACTCCATGGGATGCAGTAAAACAAAGAAGGCAGGATAAGAAAGAATAGACTTTATCCCAGAGAAAGAAAATATGGAAAACAGAGAAATCACTAAGGAGGTTATAGGACAGCATCAAAATGCAGAGAACAGAAGAATTTTGCAACAAGAAGCAATCAGTGGTACCAACTCTATGTGACACCCTGGTAGGAGAGGAAAAGCAGAAGCCCCACCTGAAAGTAAGCCAGATGCCCCTTGCCCTACTAGAGAGTCTGGCAGTAAACAAGGACAATTCACTGAACAGAGGCCCTGGGAATAGATCACCACAGCACCCAGATGTGAGAAAGATTTAGGAGGCAATTGTGGGACTATGAGGAAAACAGAAGCCATCTCACCTGCTAAGCTGGAGTGGCAAGCTGCAGCTCCCGTGCAGGTTCCTGAGCCATGGCCAGAATCCCAGCACAGGCAGAAACAGCTTGGAACTCACCACTCATGTAAACAATTGGTGTGCCATGGGCCCTGGATAGATGAGTAAGCCATGGCTGGGTATCCCTAGACACTTGAACTTCCCAGACAACTCATTCACAAACAGAACTCTGTGTGTCATGAGAAAGACATCAAGCCTGGTAGTCCTGCAGCATCTGAGCTTCCTGCACCCACTCGGGGCTGCTGAGCAGGACTCAGGACCTGAACAATGCAGCTAGATGGAGACCCTGAAGACTATAAAACTGAGGGCCCACAGAAAAGCTGCTTCAGTGGCTCTCTCTCACTCTCTTGCTCTTTCGTTCCCTCTCTCTCTCTCTCTCTCTCTCTCTCTCTCTCTCTCTCTCTCTCTTTGCAGTATTATGGGTTGAACCCAGGCCCTTGTGCTTGCACTTGCATGCTTTGCAAGTGCTATACCACTGAGCTGCACCCTCAGCCTATTTATTTATTTATTTATTTATTTATTTATTTTACTTTTTTTGAGACAGGGTCTCACTAAATTATGCAGGCTACGTCTGGTCTTGAACTTGCAATCTTCCTGCCTCCCAAGTTGCTAGGATTACAGGTGTGCACAACCATGCCTGGCGTCTCCTTCTCTCTCTTTTTTTTCTTTTTTTTTCTTTTTTTCTTTTTGTTGTTTTTCTTTCTTTCTTTCTTTTTTCAAACAAGGTGGTTACTTTGGTTCTTAAACTAATTTTATTTACAAAATTTTAGTGAGCAACAGAAGATTTAAAATCTCTTGTTCTTCCCTCTTTCTCTACCTAACAATCCTCTCTGGTATTCATTGTTGTATTCCATTCTTCTCAATAATCCCAGTTGATTATTTCATTCCTCCTTTCCTGTACTACATTTTGTTGTTTTGTTGGTGTGTGTAGGTACTATGAAGTCAGATCTGACTCATAACAACTCTAAGTAAACAGAACAAAACACTTCCCAACTCTGTGCCATGCACACGATCTTTTTGATGCTTAAGCCCATTGTTGCAGACACTATTTCAATCCATCTAGTTGAGCATCTTCTTCTTTTTCTTTGACCCATCACTTTCCCAGAAATGATGTTCTTCCGCAAGGATTGGTCCTTCTTGACAACATGTCCAAAATACATAAGATGCAGTCTAACCATTCTGGCTTCCTAGAGCACTCTGGTTGCACTTCTAGGACAGATCTATTGGTTCTTTTGGCATTTCATGGCATATTCAATATTCACCTCCTGTACCATAATTCAAAAGCATTAATTCTTCTCTTATCTCCCTTACTCAACTTCCAGCTTTATCATCTTTCGTGTATTCATTGCTAATATGCTAACTTGCATAAATCAATTTTAATTCTATAGTAATTATAGATGTCGTTTGGCTAGGTGATGATACTATAACAGATACATGCTTGCTAATCCCTGAAGAGGCATTGAAGACTGAACCTACCAGAGAAGGGTGCTAATAAAGAAGACTTCCAAATAAATCCTGAAGAATCTTCCACTCCAATAGATGAGCAAAACACAACAAAGAAACAAAAGATACATGAAAAAGCAAAAAACTATGGCTCCTCCAAAAGATTATAATTCCCCAACCAACAAAGCAAAAGATACTGAAACATTTGAAATACTGGATAAAGAATCTAAAAGTCTAATCATAAAAATGGTTGATTACTTCAAAGAAGATATAAATAGGCAAATAAACAAATTGAGAAAGTCAATCTAAGCTCTAGATGAGAAATTCAACAAGGAAATTGAAATTATGGGAAAATAATGGAGATGTTGGAAATGAAAACCACAATAAATTGAAAAAATAGTGGAAAGTAACATCAGCAGAATAAATCAAACAGAATAAAGAATATTGGGTATGGAAGATACGGTGGAGGAGATACTGTATTCCGACATTAATACAAAAAAGAAAATAAATGAATATGACCATAACTTTCAAGAACTGTGGAACATGCTGAAAAGACCAAACCTAAGAATCCATGGGGTAAAAGAAGGAGATGAAATTAAAACCAAAGGCATCAGCAATCTGTTCAAAGCCATAATAGCAGAAAAGTTCCCAAAGTTAGGGGATGAAATGGACAACCAAACACGGCAGCATTTATAATCTTAAACAGAAAAAATACTTTCCACTTCACATTATAGTTAAAATGCTAAGACTAAAAAGCAAAGAAACAATTCTAAACACTCCAAGAGTAAAACACCAACTCACAAAGGCAAACCCATCAGAATAACAGTAGATCTCTCAGCAACAACTTTAAAAGCCAGGAAAATATGGAATGAAATATTTCAAGCCCTGAAAGTTAAAACTTTCATCCAAGATTACTACATATAGCAAAACTATCCTTTCAAATTGATGGAGACATAAAGACCTTCCAAGACAAACACAAACTTAATCAGTTCATCACCATTAAGCTAGAATTACAGAAGATATTTAAAGAAATCCTCCACACAGAGGAAGAAGAGATACAAACACAAACACGAGAACCCAGGAAAGGAAAAAACATCCTATGAGAGGAATACAAGAACAAATGAGATCCATAATAAAAGCAAGTATGACCAATTTAGTGAGCCAGAATACCCTTAATGTGATCAGGGTAGATCAATAATCTATGAAAACACAACTATGAAAACAACCAATAAAATCATACAAAACACCAAATTACTCTCAACAATAACCCTATATATAAAGGGCCTTTATGTCTCATTAAAAGAGACAGATTAGCTGACTTGATTACAAAATGACACAACTATCTATTGCCTTCAAGAGACACAACTCACTGGCAAACATACACATAGACTGGAAATGAAAGGATGGAAAACAACTTACCAAGCATGGCAAAGCCAAAAAAAGCAGGAGTTGCAATGCTGATATTGGACAAATTAGATTTTAGCTCAAAATTAATCAGAAGAGACAAAGAAAGTCAGTACATATTAATAAAGGAAACAATCAATCAGAAGACATAATGGGGTGGTCCTGGTTAAGATGGTGGACTGAAGGCAGCTACACTTTACCAATGAAGAAAAATGAGTTAGGAACAGAAATACTAGACAGCATCTTAAACTAGTGGAAAACTGTGCTATGACATCAGACCAAAAGCAGAAAATTTTAACAATGGAGAAGTGGAACCAACAGGGCATCACATCAGAGGTTCCCACTTGGGGCAAGCAACAGCAAGTGTGGTGTGAAGCTCTGCTCACAAGGAGCAGTTGGGGCATGGAGCAGTTGCGGCATGGAGCCTGACACACATCAAATAAAATCTTCACCATAAACTATCAGGAGCCAATTCACGGGCTAGACTGCTTCAACTGATAGGGACAATGGATTCCTTGTGATCTCTCTGTGAGAGATACTGCAGGGAACAAGACTGGAGGTCTGGTGGAGCCTGCCCCAATGGGGAAATACAGACTCCGTGAAGGTAATTTGGAGACCTCTGAAAGGCAGATCAAATCAAATCTGAGGCTAACCTCATAATGAGCACTGTAAGAACTTGCAGCCAAAGCCTATGGGGGAGCAGTAACACTGTAAAACTGAGCATAAACTAAGGGACATCATTCCCCACCACCACTTCACCCAACAGCCTGGGGTAATTAAGGAGCTGTGGCTATCAGGAACACTGGATGTCGCCCGTTTAAGTAAACAATCTAGTCTATCTTCAGGACAATCTGAGAAGAGGGAGGAGTCAGCAGGTTCTACAACAACAAGAAGCTCCAGAAGACATAGGGAGTGCCCTGGAACAACCCATTCAATTAAACAATCCCAGAAGTGAGCTGCTGGTGGCCCTGAGAAATTGGAGGCCACTGAGCATACTCCAAGAATTTGGAACCCCCAGTAGGCTCATCTTTGGTTAGGGCATTGCACAGCATGTCCCAAAAGAGCCTGGTGAATTGTCTGGCCTGCGCTGGGTAGAGAAACCTAAATGCACACAGTGAGGGCTGCAGCCAAATTAGCCCAGCTTTGGTGACTGTAATTACCCAGGAGAGCATTAGTGCACTAACAATTACAGCACACAAGGCTGGAGGGAGTGGACACCAAAGTTGCTACACCTAGGGACCCAACAGGGATCCTGACAGTTCAGTGGGGATTCTGACAGTTCGTGAGTCAGAGAGACCAGAACTGCATCACTTCATGAATGGGTAGAGGAGTCTGGAGGGCACACATCCTCTCTGAGATCTGAGCTGCAGCAGAGGCAAGGGAAAGCTGGGACAGATTTTTGGCAACATCTAGAAGACAGGTGGAAGTCACAAGGAACTTAGTGACTGTTGCATAGTCTGAAATAATCAGTGCAAGTTGAGTGGTTCTGTTTTTGTTTGTGTGTTTGTTTGTCCTGTGTGCATTGAGAAGTTCTGGTCTTTTTTGTTTTTCTTTCTTTCTTCCTTTTTTTCTTTTCTTTTTTTTTTTTTTTGCTTTTTGGCTAAATTGGTTATGTCCTATGGACTCTTTCTGAACTTTCCCCCATACCACTTTACCTCTCTTTCTTTGTAGACTTTAAAACTTTTCACCATCAATTTCATTAATCATAATTTCCAACTAGTACTTGGTTTGGGTTACCCTCATCAAACAATATCTCCTAAATATATTCATTAAAACCAAACTAAGACTTCTCTCACCTTTGCATCTACTAGACCTCTTGGAAAGTTTGCATAGCCATAGATATACAAATGTTACATATAAGGAAGAGGTATTTCCTTAAAGAATACTAGTCCTCAAATAAGAATAATCAAAACTATAAAGGTGAGAGTAGATGAAACTATTATTCTAGCAGCAGAAAGCTTTCTACCCTCTGAATTAAACCAGAGTCCAAGATCCAAGAAGAAGGCATTATAATAAGGGCAACCCCAGTAAGTACTATCCAGAACAAGCAATGGGAAATGCTCAACCTAAAACCGCATAATATATGAAAAACCAGGTTGGAGAGGATGTCCGGATTAATCAAAATCCTCCAACAGATGAGGTTAAACTAACTCAAAGTTTATATATGCCTGAAAAAGAATTTAGAAGTTGAAAGACCTCAAAGACACCACAACCAAACAGATGAAAGCAATTTTGAAACACTAGACAAAAAAAATATCTAACTTAGAAGAAAATTTCAGCAAATAAATTGAGATCCTAAAGAAGAGTCAAACAGACATGCTAGAATTATAAAGTAAACCAATTAAAAATTACAGTAGAATATTTGGTAACCAGATTAGATGAAGCTGAAAATAGAATTTCTAACTGAAGAAAAAGCTGAAGATCTTATCAATTTCAGATGCCAAGAAAGATAGAAAGATGAGACATAATGTTCAATACTTTCAGGAGATCTTGATTAAAATAAGTTGCAACCTATGAATATAGGAGGTTCACAAAGGAGATGAAAATAACATTAAGGGGTTAGGAAATCTTTTCAATGCAATCATAGCTGAAAACTTAGGAAACCTATGGGAAGAAATGTACACTTATACTACAGAAGCATCCAGAACTCCAAATAGAGTAGACCAGAACAGATCCTTTCTATGACACATTATAATTGTAATGCTATATCTAGAGAGCAAACAAGCCATTATAAAGGGCCGAGAGAGAGAGAGAGAAAGAGAGAGAGAGAGAAATGCCAACTCACTTAAAGGCAAGTCCATCAAAATAAAAGCTGACTTCTCAACAAATTTAAAGGCAAAGAAAGCATGGTCAGACATTATTCAAGTCATGAAAAAGAATAATTGCCAACCAAGATTACTTCAACCAGCAAAGCTATCTTTAAAAATAGACAGAGCTCAAGACATTCAATGTATTGACAAGTGTAAGGGATTTGTGACCACTAATTCAGCATTTAGAAGATCTATAAAGAAATACCACATATGAGAGAAATAAGACAAACCCAAATGTAAGACCAAAGGAATGAATAAAAGACAGGAGGGAAATTCATGAATACAACAAGCTAAATATGAAACAAAGAATAGAAAAAAATTTCAAAATGGTGCAGAATAATCAGCTCCTCTCAGTAATTACCCTAAAAGTAAAAGGTCTCAACTCACCATTCAAAAGGCACTGACTGGCCAACTTGATTAAAAAACAAAATCTCTCACTATATGGGATCCAAGAGACTCATCTTATCCACAAAGATCATAAAAGTCTGAAAATTAAAGGCTGGAAAACAATATACTAAGCATGTGGGAATCAAAATAAACAAGGCTAGCAATACTAATTTCTGACAATTTAGATTTAAATACCAAACTGATCAGAAGAGACAAAGATGCTCACTACATATTAGTAAAAGGAATAGTCAACAAGAAATTCATGACGTTTCTTTATATTTATTCACCAAATATAGGAGTACCTAGCAAAGACAAACTTTGTTGGTGATAAAGGAACACGTTGGTCCGGACACAATAACTATGGGAGATTTTAATACTCCACTCTCTTCAAGAGATAGGTCATCAAAACAAAAAAACAACAAAGAAACAATGGACTTAAATAGCACCATAGACCAATTGGACCTAACAGATATTTACGGAATAGACCATCCATTATATGTGATTAATGTTCTTCTCAGCACCACATGGAACTTTTTCTAAAATTGGCCACATTTTAGTCCACAAAATTGGCCTCAACAAATACAAAAAATTGAGATTATCCCCTGTACCTTATCAGATCACAATGGAATAAAACTAGAACTCAAAAGCAAAAAATCTTCTGAAATGTTACAAATACATGGAGACTAAATAACGTGCTTTTGAATGATCAATGAGTTATTGAAGAAACCAGAAAGGAAATTTCAAAATTCCTGCAATCAAATGAGGATGAAAACACATCCTACCAAATTTTATGAGATACAGCAAAGGCAATTCTAAGAGGGAAGTTCATATCCATGACTGCCTTCATCAATAAGTTAGGGAAGGCCTAATTAAATAACCTAATGACACACCTTAAGGTACTAGAAAACCAACAGCAAGCCAAACCCAACAGGAGCAGACAGAAAGAAATTGTTAAGATCAAGGAAGAAATTAATTATATAGAAACTAAACATACAATACAAAAAATTAACAAAACAAAGAGCTAATCTTTTGAAAAGATCAACAAAATTGACACTCCTTAGACAGATTTAATAAAAGAAAGAAAAGATTCAAATTTTAAAAATCAGAGATGACAAGGGTAACAAGAGATACCAACAAAATCCCAGAGATTGTCAGAGACTACTTTGAGAAATTGTACTCTCAAAAAAACAAAATACAGAAGAAATGGATAAATTCCTTAACACATTTGAATTACCAAAATTAAGGCCTGAGGTCATAAGCAAATTAAACAGACCCACTGCAAACAGCAACTTAGAGGCAGTAATAAAAACCTCCCAACAAAGAAAAGCCCAGGTTCTGACAGATTCACAGATGGATTCTGTCAAACCTTCAAAGAATTAATGCCTATTCTCCCAAAATTATTTCATAAAATAGAAAAGGAAGATATACTTCCAAATTCATTCCATGAAACCAGTGTCACCCTGATACCAAAATCAGATAAGAACTCTACAAAGAGACAGAGAGGGAGAGAGAGAGAGAGAGAGAGAGAGAGAGAGAGAGAGAGAGAGAGAGAGAGAAAGGAAACTATGGACAAATTTCCCTGATGACAATTGATGCAAAAATCCTCCATAAGATTCTGGAAAACCGAATTCAACAACACAAAAAAGATCATACTCCACAATCAGGTGGGCTTCATTCCACAGATGCAAGTCTGTTTCAACATATGAAAATCAATTAATGTAATTCAACACATCAAGAAACTTGCAGATGGAAATCACATGGTCATCTCAGTGGATATTAAGAAGGTCTTTGACAAAGTGCAATATCCCTTCATGATAAAAGTTCTGAAGAAATAAGGCATGAAAGGAACCTATCTCAACATCAGAAAGGCCATCTATGACAAGTCTATAACCAACATTATATTAAATGGAAAAAACTTGAAAGCATTCCTTCTAAGACCAGGAGCAAGACAGGATGTCCACTCTCTCCTCTCTTTTTCAATATTATGGTTGAAGTCCTAGTGAGAAAAATCAGTAAAGAGAAAGAAACTAAAGGAATACAGATGGGGAAAGAAGAGGTCAAATTATCCTTATTTGCAGATAACATGATCCTATACTTAAGCAGGGCTGGGATTTAGCTCAGTTGGTAGAGCGCCGCTCTGCAGTCTCTGAGGTCCCGAGTTAAATTCCCAGCACCACAGAAATGGAAGAAGGACATGGCAATCCACTCCCGAGGCAATCCCGAAACAGTCACCCATTGAAAACCCTATAAGGGCCGCTATGAGCTGGACACAACTGAACAGCACCTAACAACAACAACAATACTTAAGTGACCCTAAAATTTCCACTAGAAATATCTTAGAGTTAATTTGCTCCTTCAGCAAAGTATCAGTATACAAAATTAACACTCAAAAATCAGTAGCCTTCCTATACACAAATAGCGAAGAGGAAGACAAAGAAATCAAGACAAAAATCTCATTCAAAATTGTTGTTGTTAGGTGCCATCGAGTCGGTATTCGACTCATAGCTACCCTCATAGAGTTTTCAATGGCTGACTGTTTCGGGATTGCCTTGGGAGTGGATTGCCAGGTCCTTCTCGCATTTCTGTGGTGCTAGGAATTGAACTCGGGACCTCAGAGACTGCAGTGCAGCGCTCTACCAACTGAGCTAAATCCCAGCCCCTCCCACTCAAAGTAGCCAACCAAAAATTAAATATTTAGGAATCAATTTAACCAAAGACCCTAAAGACCTCTACAATTCAAACTTTAAATCATTGAAGAAAGAAATAGCAGAAGATACTAGAAGATGGAAGGACTTCCCTTGCTTATAGATAGGGAGAATTAACATATTATACTATACCAGAAGGTATACAACCAAAAGCAACTTACAGATTTAATGCAGTCCCCATCAAAATTGCAATGATAAACTTTACAGAAGTAAAAAAAAATCCTAAAATTCATATGGAAGCACAAAAGACCACATATAGCCAAATCAATCCGAAATGGCAAAAACAGTGCAGGAGGTATCACAATCTCTGACTTCAAACTATACTAACAGGTGATAGTGGGAAAAATAGCCTGGCACAAAAATAGGCATGAAAATCAATGGAACAGAATTGAAGACATAGAGATACACCCACACAACTACAGCCACCTGGTCTTTGGCAAAGGGCTAAGGATATTTACTGAAGGTGAGACAGTCTCTTCAACAAATGATGCTGGAAAAATTGGATATCCACTTACAGGAGAAAGAAAATAGAACCATAACTCTCAATTTGTATGAGAGCTAACTCAAAATGGATCAGAGACCTCAACATAAAACCAGACACCTTACTACTACTAGAAGAAAAGATAAGGAACACATAGGCATTGGCAAGCATTTCCTTAACAAGATCTCAATTGTCCAGGAAATGGAACCTAGAATCAACAAATGGGATTACATAAAACCAATATGTTTCTGTCCAGTAAAGGTTATAATTAACCCAGACTCAAAAGGAGAAATACCATATGTTCTTACTCATATGTGGGGCTAAATCTAACTTAAAGAAAGAAAAACAATTATACACATTTAGATATATATGAATGAACAATCATACCTGTCTAAGAAAGGAAAATACTAGCAGATCAGAAAGAAGGGGGAGAGGATCAGCAGGTAGGAGCAGAGGGTGGAGAAGGGGAAATAGTATAGAGGAGTAAAGAAGGAAAGGAAAATCTCAAAATACAGGATACAACTATATGGACACAAACAAAAGAAAATCAATGAGAATATAACCTATGATGGCATATGACTTTCATTGCATATTAACTTCCTACTTTTTCCTACTTTTTTTCTTCTTTAATTTATACTGTTCTGTAAATCATGTAAGATGATAAGTGTGTAAGCAAAAGTGATTTATTAGTTGCATAATCGATATAGCAAATGTTGGATAGCTCTGTACCCTATTAACATTTATAAATAAAAAAGAAGACAAAACGATTATAAATATGTATGCACTGAACAATGACACACATAATTTCATAAAACAAAAAATACTGGTCATAAAGAACAGAAAGATCCAGACACAATAATAATGGGTGTCTTCAATACGAACTCTCATCAATAGACAGATCTTCCAAAAATAGATAGATCAACAGAACATCAACAAAGAAGCTTTAGAACTAAACACCAACTCACCAAATACTACTCTTTTTTATCTTTTGTCATTGTTCCTTTCTCAGGGAACTATACAGTCTGTGCTGGGTCATGATGAATTTTTCAACATTGTGAACAATACAGACAGCATTGTATGCAGTTCTTCATACTTGATATTAAATATTGTTTATTTAATTTTTTAAAAATTTCATTGAAACATTCATAAATGAAAAAAGTAGTGTTAGGTTTTTAAGAATTCATCCTTTATGATTAGTTACTACAACTTTTCAGAGATTTAGAAATGTCTTATTTATAATTCTGGACTAACATTAAGAAACTGCATGGGAGATAAAAAGCATCACTTTTTTAAAATGGAGGAAAAAACTCAGTGTCGAAATAGGAAGGGATAGAAATATCTAATTAAAATTGATTTCAGTGGACTGAGGTATTATTCATATTTTCCAATTTTTATGAAGCTATTCTTGATACACTGATAATTACTGCTGACTGGAATGCAAAAGTTAAAGAAGGTTCTGTAGTTAGAAAATGTGGCCTTGGTGACAGAAATGAGACTGGAAATTGCATGATAGAATTTTGTCAGGCCAACGAACTTTTCATTGTAAATACATATTTTACTACCTTCAAATAAAGAAAACTGAGCATAAAATTTAATAAACATCTGAACCCATCAAATACTAAATGGAAATACTGCATTCTTGAATGCAAAGACAATACACTGAAGCACATGAGAAATTAAAATATAATAAAACAATATTTCCAAATACTCTGTAAAAGATAAATTATTTAATAATTGTTTTTTTGGAAAAAAATTTAAATCAGTACTTCACACACTAAAATAACTTCCAAAAAATTAAATGTTCAACTATTTTAAAAAGTGTTGTAAAAACTACAAATAATATAATTAAAATATGTACTATAAAAATAAAAATATAAATATGTTTAGTTTCTTGAAAATGAGAAAAGCCTTTCTGAGTATGACATAAAGGCAGAAATAGAAAAAAATCCAATAGTGTCAAATGCATATAAATGTGAAACATCTACAAATAAATATCTTTGCATATTAAGTGTCTAACAAAGAAAAAACATATGCAACATATATGAAAGAGAAAACTTGCTCTCCTGAAATTAATAATCTCCAAAACATACACAACCTACTAGGAAAAAAACACAAGACTTCAGCAAACTCATACAAAAAGATTATCATTCACTGATTAACATATGAAAAGACTGTCTTAAAATAAAATAATCAAATAAGTGAAATTTCAAAAATTGTAAGATGCACAAAAGGTGGAGAAAACCTACATGTTTCAGAGTGTGGGATTGGTTGAATAATTTATTATTTATACATGGAATGGCTTCAGTGACTTGCTGGAGCTGGCTTTCACTGGCTTGCAAGTATCAGTTGCCAAAACTTGAATTAAACACGGCATTTGTTGAGCTATTGGTAGTTCGAAATTGATCATAGTGGGAATATTTACTCAATGGAAATCAGAAAATGCTACAAATCCAGATAGGTTTTATCCCTCAGATCACTGCTTGATAAAATGTCTACCAACATATTATTGATACCTCTATTATTAATGATATTTGTATAATATTAAATGATAAGAGATGTTTATGATTTTTGTTATGTGAAGGTAAAGCTAAAGCAATATGTGTATAATTCCAATTACTTAAGAAAACAGAAAAAAAAAGGTTGAACTAAGTCATGTTTATTTTTTGTATTGTTAGATGAAGTATATCTATTTTCCTACTATAACATATCTGAATATCCTACTTGGGACAAGTGATACCTTTGTTATAAAAATTTGTTGTTGTTGTTGTTGTTGTTGTTGTTGTTGTTGTTTGCTGGGTGTGGTGGCGAACGCCTGTAATCCCAGCGGCTTGGGAGGCAGAGGCAGGAGGATTGCAAGTTCGAGACCAGAGGCAGTCTGCATAACTTAGCGAGACCCTGTCTGAAAAAGTAAAAAAAAAAAAAAAGGGCTGGGGGCTGCAGCTCAGTGGTCTAGCACTTGCAAAGCATGCAAGCATGAAGCCCTGGATTCAATCCCCAGTACCACCAAAAAAAAAAAAAAAAATTGAGACAATGATTTTGATGTTCTTGACTGTTATCAAGTCATTCCTAAATATCATTATCATAACCCCAATCATTAATAATTTGATGGGAGACCCCCTGGGAATATCTGGTGCTTGGAGAGAAGGATCAGGAAGTCAACTCCTGAAATAATCAGCTACTGAAAACCCTACAAATAGCAGAGAAGCACTGACATAGTGCCAGGCATGGCACAGTGTTAGGGAGTGTTTCATCTGTTGTGTACAGGGTTGCTATGAGTCAGACCCAACTCAATGGCACCTAACAAAACAACAATACAAGAATCTGGAGCAGGAATCAGCAACTACAATCTGTGGGCCAGACTCAGCCTGCTATCTGCTTTTGTAAGTAAAGTTTTATTGGAACACAATCATGTTCATTTATTTACATGTTGGTTATGGGGCTTTTGTACCACAATAGGCAAAAGGTAGTATGGAGATTGTGTGACTAAAATACCTATAATACTTTCTGTTTGGGCCTTAATAGAAGTTTGCCAACTCCTGACATAGGCACACTCAGGCTACATGCACAGCTCTGCTTCTGCCCACTCCTTGAGGAATCCTTTCTCATCCACATCCACTCCTAAGTAGGTTTTCCAAGTTCCATTCCTGACTGATTGGATTAAAGGTGGGAACTTTGTTTTGATCTTCCATAAACTAGCTTGTGTTCTATAATTTCTTCAGTGGGTCAGAGCCCTCTTGGGATTTTGTGTTGGGAAACCAGTAAACTGTTGAAATTGATTATAGATGCTGATGGAAAAATCTGAAAGCAATCTCAGGCTTAAATTGTGTGCAAACTAAACATATAGGCAGTTTGCTGGAAGACAGAGGAAAAGAATCACTCCCAGGTATATCTGAGGTAGAAGTCATGTGATGACAAAGACCACATAGTGTCTGAGAAGAGGGAAAAGACTTGGCTATCACATTGGTAATTCTTTGCTTTTGGTCCTATGATGTCAGGATTACACATTGGTTCTTGTATTCAAATATGTGTCAGATTCCTTTTTTTTTTTCATATTTTACGCATTCTACTCTCCTGGAGCTGGAGTAGAGTGTAATCAGATGAACCTTGAATAAGAGAATATATTCTTAGAGGTATATTAGGACTCAGAGAAAAATTTCATTGTTCCTGAATGGTAAAATAATTTGTCAACCATGATTAAGAACAGTAGGTAATTTTCCTACAGGATGATGACTTGTGTGTCATAACAATGAAAAGTCATAATAAAAATAATTTTATTGCAGCCAATATACCATTCAGATTTGTATTAAAACACATACGTGAATGCACATTCTGCACAGTGATAGGTAAGGGTATTTAAGGCCATTGAATATGCACGTTTAGGTGTCATTGCTACAAAAATACCATGCTAGAGAATTTGGAACTCACCTCTGTGAAAAGATAGTAGCTCCCACACACACACTTCCCATTTCTTATCTCTACATCTGGAGTGATCCGGTCTAATAATTGAACATTGGTTGATCCAAACTTCTGAAATCTTTTTATTTATTCCCTATGTGGTACTCCCTTTGTTCTTTTGAGAAGCAATAACAGAATACTATAAACTAGTTACTTATAAACAACACAAATTTATTTCTCACAGTTCTAGAAGGTGGGAAGTCCAAGATCAAAATGCCAGGATATTTGCAATCCAGGGAAAGCCACTTCCCAGTCTGTAGACAGTTGTCTTCTTACAGTGCCTCTCACATGGCAGAATGAGTGAGAAAAAATTTCATGGATCTCTTTTAAAACGGCTCAATCCCATTCATGGGCTCAGCCAAACGTCCCACATCCTAAAACCATAACATTGGAAATTAGGATTTCAACATATAAATTTGGGGGAGACACAAGCATTCAATCTGTAGCAGGTGCCAAATGCATTCTATTAATTTTCACGACTCGTTGTCTATTTCTTCTAGAACAAATTTGAAAGGGGAGAAATGGGATTTAGAGAAATGAAGATACAGCTGTTCTAATTGTAAAGGCAGAGATAAAAACATAGCCACTTCACAATAAGGAGATGCAAAATGCTCCCCTGAGAGCATAAGGAGGGATTTGCCCACTGGAACTGCAATGTTCTGGGTGAGGGCAGTGGCCTCAGTAAGCCCATAAATATACTAGGCATAAAAGGTATGCTCACCACGTGTGTGTTTCTGTGTAGGTGAATGTGCACAGCAGAGGGAGGGTGGGGAGGATAGCACTAATCAGATAAGTTTATGTTGTTTCTTAATGTTCTTTTTTTAAAGATACCCTCATGACACGTAGTTACGGGGTATCTACCATGTGTTAGGCATGGGTGATGGTAGTGAATAAAATGTGCTCCATGCCCCTCAGGGAACTTCCACTCTGACAAATGAGACAAACATAAATAATTAACAGACAGCTAGCATTATGGTGGCCAAGTGAACAAATGGCTCTGGGACATAGAGAGAACCATTTATGTCCCTACTGCAAGTAGGAGGTGAAGAGTATTTGAGAGAGTTCCAAGGAGGTGGGCATTCAAAGATGAGTGAGATTTCATTTCTGATAAAAGTGGGACAAAGTCACCCTAGATGGCTGAGACAAAGCTCAGGCAATGCTCTGAGGTAGGGCACTAGGTCTCTATTCTGCTGTGGCTGTCTGGAGGTGGACAGGGTTGGGTAAGGAAGTCAGATCCAAGAGTAACAGTGGATCAGAAAATGAGGCAAAGCAAGGATCTAAAGGGGGGCCAATGAGAACCAAAGGCAAACCAACATACTACAAACCTAAACCTAACCACTTCTCTTACTTATTGACACCATGGACAGGGTAAGACATGATACGATTTCTTAAAATCCAGGGATGCTCTGGTTGCTTCCTGGAACATGGCAAGATGAAATGAGTCTTGTGGCACCCTCTTGATTTCATTCATATCCCTGTACTTTGTGATACATCAAGGAGAGGAGATGACCCTGTTCCTTAAAGTCACTGGGGAAACAAGCAAACCACAGAAACCAGGGCTCAGCTCACAGGGATCCTGGGGTGGCCAAGTGGTTGAACTAGAAGGAGCCTCCTCTCTGGGAATGGGAACAGAGAATGGAGCAGCAGGTTGAGGTTGAACAGGAGAGAAGGCAGGTCTGAGAACAGCCGCCTTTCTGCTCAGCCAAAAAGAGGAGGAAATGCAGAGAGCAAGAAGTCCCCCTGCACTGGGATGAGAAGTTTTGTTGTTGTTATTTTGTGGGGGGTGAGAATTGTGGTACTGGGGAGTTGAACCCAGGGCCTCATGCAATTTCTCAATGACTGAGGAGCACCCCTAGCCCAAATTTTACTTTATATTTTAAGACAGTGTCTTACTAAGTTATGCAGGCTGCCTCTGACCTTGAATTTATGATCATCCTGCCTTCACCTCCCGAGAGGCTGGGATTAAAGGTGTGTGCCACGGCGCCCATTTAGAAGTTTTTATATTAGCAGAAACTTTGTCCCTGACCTAGTGTCAGAACCCTTGATATCAAGCAGCATTGGTGCCTTGATGGTGAGCTGCAGGGCATGCATGCGCGTGAGTGTGCACACACGTGATCCTGATGCTTTCAATAATGATTGGTAGCACAGCATTTTCCCTTTGATCCTGGCAGCATCAGAAGGCAGAAAATGGTGGATGTCATGGACAGTCCACGAGGCCAAGACACACGTGACTCCGTTCTCCTCAGGGATCTCAGAATTATTTTCAGAGACATTTAAAGGACTAGATTTCTGGAATAGAGAAAAAAGCCAGTGAATTTATGACCATTTTGTGATTCCGTTTCCACTCTGTGCTCTCTGAGGCCCTGGGTTCAATCCCCAGGACCTCCAAGATGGGTGAAGGACCTGACAACCCATTCCCCAAACAATCCTAAAATAATCTGCCATTGATAACCATAGCAGAGAAGCACTGACATAGTGTCAGGCAGGGCACAGTGTCAGGGAGTTTTTCGTGCTATTGTACACAGGGTCAGAGTTGAGTCAATCCGACTCTGTGGCACCTAACAACAACAATAATATCCCTGAGAATTAAGATTTAAGATTTTTGCCTCCAGTAACAAGCAGTGAAGCTAAGACTCAGAACCATGAAGTCAATAATAGTACTCAAACCCAGGCCTGCTTCAGAAGCCTTTCTTCCTTTATCATGTTTTCCACAAATGGTCATTATGCTAGCATCATCTTTCCCATGACATGGATAAATAATACCTGGAAACACTACCTTTCAACACTAAAGATCCATCTACACCCATGGAGTTAGTCTAGCGGCTTGAAGACAGTGGGTATTCAGTAGATTTTTAAAAATCTGTTCATTTGTAGGCCCCCGTCATCTTGGGGAAGGCAAGTGCCTTAATTCACTTACTCTATTCAGGGAAGCAACAGTACCAGGGGACTTTCAGGAAGCTAATCCCTACATGGGTCAGTGAGCTTTAGCATCAGGTTTCTTTCTATTCCCTGTACCTTGTAAGCTTGACCTTGTGAAGACTGTGAGAGAATTTAAAGTCACACACTTTTTCTACAGCTGGACAGATAAAGTTTTTTTTAATAGATAAAGGCATCAATATTATTGGGGTATTGATTTTTAAAATGGTTTTTAAGATCAATATATATTAATTGAGAGCACTGCCCAACTATAGTGGATTTCCAAGCATTGCCTGGGCATTACCAGAGAGTAACAGACCTTACTACTCTCAGTCTCTCTTCCAGTCTATTCACATAGGTGTGAACTAAGCAATGTTAGGCTTAGCAAGGAAATCTGAAAATTGCAGATGACAGGCAGACAAGAGGCACCTGTTTAATTGTATTCAAACTCTCTGAACTGGTTTCCAAAGACCTTCATCCTCTCTGTCCACTCCAAGAAAAAATAGCAAACCAGCATTTTCTTTTAACTCAATTCTATTTAGGAAAGGTTTTAAAACTAAAAAGAGACAGACCACGGTAGGGAAAATCTGATCTACTGGCTTTTGCAATACACCAGCAGTGCTGTATGCAGAATAAGGGATGCTTCATTTCAGATGGAGGTTGCAGAGGTCACACGATAGCAGTGTGAGCCCCCGCTTTAATGCTGAGTTTGACATTTTTTCGTATCCTTTGTGAGGTGGTCCATATGGAACAGCATAGCACCTTGTCAGAGCTTGGCTAATTCCTTCTGGAAGGAGAGGAGAGGGTGGGAGATAGCCAAAGCAGGTTTACGCCACAGTGAAGGTTGCATCCTACTGGGTGTGGCTATTCCAGTTTCTCCTAAGGCAGATCGGAGGTATGAGATGACGCTGGTTTCTCCCTAGCTTCTGAGATAGAACATCTAGTAACTACAAGACTGCATGATCACAGGTGCCACTAATGCTCAGGTTCATGGTGAGGGTGGGAGAGGGAAGAGAGAAGAATTCGTGGTACCTACCCATGTGGGGTCCTGGCTGCAGTGCTTCTGGCCCTTTGCTCTTAGCCCTGGTTGTGGCTATCCAAGAGCTCATTATTGCCTTTTGCACCATCCATAGCTTTTCCTTTCTTTCTTCTGTCCCCCCTGCTGATGTCCATTTCCCTGTCATTAGCACTTCCCACCAGAGATTGGGGCAGAGACAGCAGAGAAGACCAGGCTCCAATCAGCCACTCGCAGGCAGCAACTCTATGAAATTCTTAGATTCACTCTCCCCTCAGGTACCAGAGCTCTCCCTGACACCATTTGCAGAGATAACCGAGAATCTCAGAGGAAAAAGTCTCATGACAGCAGCTACCCGCCATGGTGCTGGGAGGTGGTGGAGAGCGATGTGAATGCTCGCCCTCTTTGGACCAGTCCTCAGCCTCCTGGTGTCTCAGCTGCTGCCAGGTGAAAGTTGGTCACCTGTGCAAATTGTATCCATTTACAGACCCATTTGTATCCATTTTGTATCCATTTACAGAATGGAGGTTTCCATTCTCCATTAAAATTCACAGTGGCCATCCCTTTCTAGCCATTTGAACTCAGGCCCCTTACCGTGTAGTATGTCTGTGGTTTCTGCCAATTCTTCATTTATTCCAGCTCTGTTTGCTGAACCCATGATTGTATTGGATGGAGGTTGTTGTTGTTAGATGCCATGGAGTCATGTCTGACTCATTGCAACCCTCATAGGGTTTTCAATAGCTGATTGTTTCAGGATTGCCTCGGGAGAGGATTGCCATGTCCTTCTCCCATTTTTGCAGTGCTGGGAATTGAACTCAAGACCTCAGAGACTGCAGAGCAGTGCTCTACTAACTGAGCTAAATCCCAGCCCATATTGGATGGAAAGCAGAAATAATCATCAAGTTCTTCTGGTTTATGAGGTAGAAAGCCTCAACCCTTACGCCAGGTTTTGGGGACATGGCATGAGTAAGAACGAGACACAGAAGGAGAGAGGAGACCTGTGAGCCTATGACCTGTGAGACCTGTAAGGTTAGAGAATAGGGAGATCACAGGAGAAGTGGTTTCATGGTGTGTCATGGTAAGAAAATGTTTAGCCTAAGGATGGCCTTGGAAAAGAAGAGGTTACTGGATCTGGAACAGCTGGGTGGGCTGGGAAAAGTGCGACCTGTCAGTGATGAGATTTGAGGAGCAAGAAAGTAGACGGCAGCATCATCACCCATGCCCTGTCTCTGAGACCTCAGAGCAAACTGTCCAAAGGAAGCAGGTTGATTTCCCCACCACTGAGCAAGAATAGGGACTCAGATGCAGAAATGAAGATATGGAAAACAAATAAGGTTATCTTTCCTGTGTATGATTGAAATTTGTCTTTGCTACCTTTATATTTTTTAGTAAATATACTAACTTCCCAAACAAAAAAGATTAGAATTCTCAAATAATCTGTTATTTTATATGCATTTATAAATTAGATATTCCATTTGTATCTGTACAAATAGCAGATGATGCCATACCATGTAAAATCTGATGTCTATCCCCAAATACTTTAATTGAAGTATATATGGCTTGGATTTTTTTTTTTTTTTTTGATACTAGGTTTGAACCTAGGACCTTGCATATACTTTGCAAGTGCTCTACAATTCATCTACATCCCCAGAGCAGTTTTTATTTTTTATTTTTAGACAGGGTCTCACCAAATTATGCAGGCTGCCCCTGGCCTCAAACTCATGATCCTTCTGCCTCAGCCTCTAGTTGCTATGATTACAGAGGTGAACCATCAGACCCAGCTATTGTTTGAATCTTAAATGTCCCCCAAAAGCTCAAGTGTAGAAGGCTTGGTCCCCAGTGCAGCAATATCCAGAGGTAGAGCTTTGGGGAGGTGGTTGGATTATTAGGGCTCTGGCTTCATGAGTGGATTAATCCATTTATAGACTCATAGTTTACTGGGTTTTGAGGGAGGGGCTTTGTTATGACAGCAGGTAAACCTTCTCCACTTCCCGGCTGCCACAGGGTGAGCAGCTTTCCTCCACCACTTGCTTCTACAATGATGGACTGAAATGATTAGTCAAAATAAACCTTTCCTCCTTTGAGTTGTTATCTTCTGTATTTTGCCACGATGACAGAAAATTTACTAACAAAGAATAAAAAGGGAAAGTACTTTTTTGAAAGACAAATTTTAAAATGTGTCAAAATCCCTAAAAGTGTATGTGTGTGTGTGTATGTGTATATACACACACACACATATGCACACACACACATATATGTGTGTGTATATATATATATATATATACATATGTGTGTGTGTATATATATATATACACACACATATATGCACACACACATATATATTTTTTTTTGGGGGGGGTGAGAGGACCCCAAATCCTACTTTAGGAATTTACCCTAATGTAATAATCATGAATATATTCAAATATTTAATTAAACAATGTTTATAAAGGTAACAATTTTCTGTTCATAACTATTCCTTAATGTGAAATAGTTTATTTGCAGTGAAATACACAAATCCTAAGTGTCCAGTTCAGTCACAAATGTGCATATCCATGTAATCCACATGCCCATAAGTCATAGCGTATTTCCATCACTCCAGAACTTTTATTAATGTGCATTGCAAGTCATCATCCCCAGAAGCAACCACTGTTCTGATTTTTATCATCATAGGTTGTTTTTTTGTAAAAGATAATATTGTGGCAATATTAAATGTAGATTTAAAAAAATATTTTCTGTCTTCTGCAAACCATTATTCTGACCAGCAACAGGTTAATACCTCTAGAGAAAGACAAAGCATGAACCCCACCTCAGGAAAGAGGAAGGGGAAGGAGAAAGGAGAAGGGATGGAGAAGGAAGTCTGTCCTTTCTGCCATAATGGAGTGTGGGAAAAAAATAAAGTGATGGAATCAGGCAAAGTTGCCCATGTGTCTTTGTCACCCCAGAGTGGGACGATATGGGAGGAAATGGCATCCTTCTCTTTTGCCACCTTCTACTATGAGCTTTCCCTTATGGGCACTTAGGCTTAAGCAGAAACCATTGGCAAAAATGATGTCTGGCTTACCTGTACTCAAAACCTTGAGTGTCATAACAGAGGCTCAACATTCCATTGACCCACGCTCAAGACCAAACTCCCTTGCATGCATATAAAACCTTCCATAAATTCACCCTGATCCATTAGTTTAACTCCTCTTAAGGGTGACAAATTTGTCCCAGGCTTTAGAACCTGGGAAATCTCCCAGTCCCAAGCAACCTGGGATGGTTGGCACCCTATCTCAGCCCCTGCCACCCTCCAGCATATCAATTAAATTTTTACACTTAATACAAGAGAGCAAGCCTCTGTCCCATCATTTTTACTTTCCCCAAACCTGCTCAGAAGCTGGCAAGGAATGGGCACTAGATAATCTATCAATCACTGACAACTATGACATTATCATATGCCATCATGTCTATATAGGAGAATTTTCTTCATGATTTTTTTTACCTTGTTTCTGTTATTGGCCTTGAGAATATTTTTTAATGAAATTTCATTATGTTGGTCTTTCCTTTATAAATGATGGAGGCTCATAATGAATGCTGTGTGAGTCCCATGTGTCTTCTCTCCCAACAGAGAAACATACAGAAATATTCATTTTCATCGAATAACGAGGTAGAATGGATTTTATCACAAGCAAGGAAGTGAGCACACTTCCTACATTCCACTATGTCCATCCAGGTACCCGTTGAACCTTCTGTTTTGGCGTCATTGCTTCCTGCCAATAGCCTTAGCATTATCATAATTGCTGAAGGAATACCAACAAGGTGGCAGCTTTCAGATGCTGGAAACATGCTTTACAAATTCTGAGACTGTTAATTCCCAAGGACCATTTTATCTAAGTAATAGTCTTAATGGAAAACCCCATCAAACACAATTGAAAAAGGCACATTTTTCTTTTGTTCTTTTTATCCATTTTTACATTTTAACAAATAGTATTTTCTGAAATGATATTTAGATACATTAGCCACTGAAAGATTCCATTACTATTATGAATTCTATTAGTCAGTGCGCTTATTAATGTTTAGAGCAGGGATCACTAGAAATGACATTTATTTGAGAAAATTAGGAGAGAACTTTTCAAAATTAAACAAGTTAATCCTGGTTTCTCATTGTGATTCACTCAAGTCTGCACAGCTCCGAACTCCCTTGACGGCCTGCATTTAATTCTGTCTGGAGAAGCTCTTTCTGTACGTGGGGCATTCCTAAAGCCAGAACTGGCTCTGCCCACATGGCTCAGCTGTTAAATTCTTGCACGCTCTGTTCCCTCTGCACTATGAAGTCCTTGGCATCTCACCCCACAGTGCATGCCTTTGTACAATAGGGTGTGGTAAGAGGGCCAAAAGTTTATAGCCACATCAATTGCAAAGTTTCTTAACTCCTCCTGCACACTGAGAAAGATATATTTTGTTTATTTGTTTGTTTGTTTGAGGTAGGGTCTCACTGTGTAGCCGATGTTGTCCTGGAACTCATCATCTTCCTGCCTCAGTTTCCCAAGTGTTGGAATTACAGGCGTGAACCACCATGCCCAGATAGAAAAGATGTATTTTTGAAAGCACACTTTCGGTGATTTGGGTTGAAATAAGTGGTTTTTGCTATCACAGTATCCATTTCCATTGTAATTCCATTTTCTTCCTTTTTGCCTTCTTATGAGGGATCTAAAAAAAAAAGTCCAGCTGATTTTTTGGCTCTATAAAGTGCATTTGTTTTGATTTGATTAAGTGATCCAGCTGGAGCTGGGATTTAGCTCAGTTGGTAGAGCATTGCTTTGCAGTCTCTGAGGTCCCGAGTTTGATTCTCAACACCGCAAAAATGGGAGAAGGATGTGGCAATCCACTCCCAAGGCAATCCCAAAATAATCAGCCATTGAAGCCCTACAAGGGTTGCTATGAGTCAGACACAACTCAACAGCACCTAACAACAAAGGTGATCCAGCCACTCAGGTTGACTTCTACCTTGTTTTTAATTGTTTTATGCATGCAGTCTTCCCCAGGACGCTTAAGCTATTAAATGGGCTGTTTCTAGCCTCAAATATTAACGAAGTATCTACAGGTGGTTGTCACCTGGCAAGGACTGTGGCTTACCACTTGCAAGGTTAAATGGCCTCAAAATACCAAGGCAAAAGCCCAGATAGTTGGCCAGATCCTCAAGATCTGGAGTCCACAGTGAAGCACAGGACAAGAGTAGGAGGCTTGCTGGACTTGTATCAGGATGCAGCTTAATCTCTTCATGTAGAGAAGAAAGTAGCCCACATTTAGAGAAGTGTTACAGTAAATGATGAAAAATGGTTGGACGCCTGGAAGTAGGAACTCAAATTTAGAAACTCAATAGCATCTTGCTGCATGAGGAATTGAATCCTATGGTGACTAAATGACACCATAGGTTTGGAGTCAAGTCCAGCATGGTGCCAAATTCTCTTTTGTCTCTGGGGTCTTGGTGTAAGCTGCTTCCTCTATTTAGAAATCCCTGCCTTCCTCTTCCCACCCACTGCCTCTTCAAACAACTCCTCTTTAACCTGCTCATCTTAGGTTAAAAGTCAATTCTCCCATGGAGACTTTTCTGAACGTTCATCATTGCTGCCTGAACCCATGTCCTTCCATTTTTCCCCAAAGCACGTTTACTTAATTCTATTGGGATTATAATACTAATGCACTCCTAAAGAATTTGTGAATTGCCAGATCCTATTCTAGTATCTTATTTAAATCTCCCAGTAATCTTTTAGATAGGCACTGTCAATATATTCATTTTACAGATGAGAAAAGAGAAGCACAGAGATGTTTAAAATTTGCTCTTAGTCAAACAGATCAGAGATTGGGATCCAGAGCCAGAACTCTTAACTATCATGATACTACAGCTGTCTGCATCTCTGTTTTGAACTTCAAGGGCACACTCAAGCATAAGGCAAAACAAAGACCATATTGCTAAATCAGAAGAGTGTTAAAGAATTTGCAACCATCTTTAAGCTATCTTTAGCTAATTAAAATTATGTGTGTGTGTGTGTGTGTGTGTGTGTGTGCATGTAAATTTAACTGCCAGCCAATTGCCCATATAGTGTTTGTAAGGGGAATCAGTCTTCGCCTATATTGCCATTCTGTAAAGCTGACCCAGAGTCAAACTTGACCTTTAGCATTTCTGTGTTGGTCTCTTTCTTATGATCAAAGAAAAATAAACCATTTTCAGAATGACTCCTTGAGTCTGCAACACATCACATCTTAATTTCCTTTCATTTTGGCAAGGATTCCCAAAGCTCCTTTGCAATCTCATATAAGCGGATCACATTGCTCCTTTCTACACCCATGGTTGTTCATGTTGTTGTTAAGTGCCATTAAGTCAGTCTGACTCAATAGCGACCCTCATAAGGTTTTCAATGGCTGATTGTTTCTGGATTGCTTTGGGAATGGATTGCCATGTTCTTCTCCCTAGATCACAATGCTGAAGATTAAACCCAGGGCCTCAGAGAGTGCAGAGCTGCACTCTACCAACTGAGTTAAACCCCAGCCCCACACCCATGGCTGTTGTTGTTAGGTGCCCTCGAGTCAGTATCCGACTCATAGTGACCCTCATAGGGTTTTCAATGGCTGACTGTTTCTCAATGGCTGACTGTTTAGGGATTGCCTTGGGAGTGGATTGCCAGGCCCTTCTCCCATTTTGGGGGTACTGGGAATTGAATTCAGGACCTTAGAGACTGCAGTTCAGAACTCTACCAACTGAGCTAAATCCCAGCCCACACCCATGGTAGGCATCATTAAATAATCAAGACACTTAGGTTATTTCTTAACCTAACCCTGCAGGTAGGCATTATTAATTAAACAGACTTGGCATATGAGATAAAACCTGTCTGCCACCCTTCTTTTATGCTGTCACTTTCTAACTTTTCCTTCCAACACTAAAGACATTAAAATGAAATGGATTCTTTTTCTTAATTTGGAGGAAGAATGGAGTTTGGCAATTCATAAGTGGCTCATATTTTTAGATAGACTTGGAAAAAAGGTTTGAAACATAAATATCCTCTCATATCTTAAAATATATTTGTGTTGAAACTGATGATTGACACATAATAATTTTAATGTGGTTTCTGATACTCTTTCAGAGTTTATGATTGAAATAAATTTTTTATCCTTCAAAGGTATTACTGAGTTTATAATTGCATATGGTTCTGCACTAAGAATTTATAAAGTTGATAATTCAGAAAAAAATTTAGAGTTCATGGACATAAATTATGTTACTTCCATGTCTACAGAAGCTAGGAAGGCTTATTTATAACTTGACATTGTTTTATAAGGTGTTGTTATTTTTAAATGTATGTGTCAAGAATTCAAACAGCAAAGTTACTTTCAATAATTACATTTATGGTGGTCAAGTACTAGTAGGCTCAGAAGCAAAGCCTTCCAATCATCTCAGTCCCACAAAACAGTTTTACTCCCCAGTTGCACCCTCAACGTCCACTATTTCAGAAAAAGTGTCAGGTTGGTGCTCAGCTGCTAAGAAAACTAAAGCTCAGAAGTCAGGAAAAGTCTATACTTTAGAGGTTTTCTGGCAGGGAAACCTATAGCCTGGAGGGAAGTATTACACAGTGAAAATGATCATGTTTATTCTTAAGCTACCTGATATTCATATCATTCCTATGCCTGTTTTGATATATCCAGAAAGTGCTAGGTGGAGATAGCATAATGGAGTAACTCCTTGTCCCCCAGGGAAAGAAACTTCTCATTTACGATGTGCTCTATAATAGTAATGATCTTTATAACTTTATCGTATACTCTCAACAAACAGCTTTGGAGATGGATTAAGTCACTTCATTTTGCTTTGGCTATTTAGTCTCAGAAACAGTTTTCTGTCTAATACACAATATACCGATAGCGATTATCCCTCATTTCTAAATAACACTATCAGGGATTCAATGACAGTAAGAACAGCAGGAAACCTCAAGTCGCATGATAATAGTTTCCTAAGCAGCTATGCAACTTTGCATTTCTCAGAGGACTGAGGTGAGCCAGTGGATCTGTGCACAGAGAACTTTTGTCTTGGAAATGCTGCTTTATTTCCTCGTAAGGGCCAGCAATTGGGAGGGTGTGAGTACAAAAGACCTGGCACCAGTGGTACACATGTATTTCTGATCTTGGCAGACACTCACATCCTATCTCAGTCCAATGTGATAATGGTATTCTTTCAGGACCATGACCCACCACAGGAAAACCAGGAGGGTCATGCAATGGCCAGAAATTAACTCTTGACTTGCAGCTTTTCCAGCAAGTACCAGAGCTTAATATTCCAGCCCTAGAAGAGTTGATCTCCCCTGGTGATAGCAATCTGCCTTTCAATTTTGCTGTCTAGAACAGCCAGCTGTGAGCCTTTATATAACATTTCACAGTCCCTTAATTACCGCATGACAACCTCAGGGTTGCTAATCCTAATACTGTTCTGAAGTGAGGGACTTGTGACATAACAGCAGTTTAGTACAACTCTTTCTGTAGTAATCATGTTTGGTGGAAAATATAGTTCTTTCCAAACCCAGTGAACTGATACCCTTAAAATGTTAAGGTAAACTTTTGCCACTGCAGTATATCACTGGAGAGAAATAGCCTCTTGAGTCCTGGCTGATAGGTGTACAAAGGATGTTAAATATATAACAAAAAGCCAGATGAGAGAGACATGGAGAAGAAAAAGGTGGACACAAACTGGCAGGAAAAGACTCGTTGAATGGTTCATTGTACTGCACAAACAGAGAATGCTGGTCTTTTTTCTTTTCTTGGAAGAAATTGAGTTGCAGATACAGCATTCCTGGACCATGCAATGAGGCAAGAGGACTGTAAGTGTTGATGATCTCAACAGGGCAATCAGGAAAGTTTTATTACTTATGGGCAAATGGCAGCAGACCAACGCATCTACAGTGAGAAAGAAAGTTTTGCCTTTATTTGGTTAAACAGAGACCAAATGGCCAAGCCTTCTCTGAGGGTCCCCGGTTCCTTTTATTGAGGAGTTGTTGTTGTTGTTGTTGTTGTTGGTGGTGGTGGTGGTGGTGGTGGTAGGTACTATTGAGTCAGTGTCCAGCCACCCAACATACATCAGGTGAAACAATATTGTCAGTGCTTCTCTGCTATTCATAGGGTTTTCAATGGCTGATTGATTTTGGGGAGTGGTTTTCTGGGTCCTTCTCCTAAGCCTACAGTATCTGCTGTTGCCAAGTGGTCTCCCATCCAAATACTAACCAGGCCCAACCCTATTTAGCTTCTGAGATCTAATGGGATCTGGATACCACAGGGCTACACCTGCAGGCTTATTGCGGAGTAGTGTTAGGTAAAAAGATCTGGGTACTAGATTTTTTCATGGCTTCTTGGTCCTTTGAGAGGGAAGAACTAGGAAACAAATGGATGTATATACATTTATACATCTACAAATATACTTCACATAAATACTTATGTATATATGTGCTCATATACATGTTAAATACATAAAGATTCATATATTAGATATTATCAGTTCATATTGTTACCTCCAATTCCTATTCGTCTCTACAGGGTTCATTTATAGCCACTTCATGTTTGTATGTCCTTGTTTTCACAGTGAGAACCTTACCTTCAAGAGCATCAATATATATACTTATTTGCTCAATCCTTTAACACATTTACATTTTTTTCAGAATTGTTTCAATCCTACCACTTCAAATACAAACCAACTAAAAGGAACTCATGGTTTTCCTGCAAGTCTCCCCGCACATTCCACCCTGCCTAGTATTTAGGGCTTAATAGTCAAATTCTGTGTTTATGAGTTATCTGAGTATTGTTTTTTCTTTCCTCCATTAATTGTGATTATAGTATTCTTTGAAATAACTACCAGTTCATTTGTTTGCTTTATTTTCCACTTTAGATCCTCCTTTCTATCTTTATCGGGTTAATTTTATATTTGAATATTTAAAACATTAGTGTGGTTCCAAAAGCCAAAATTATACAAAGAGGAATATTGAGAAGTGTCATTCTCCCCACATCCTCTTTTCTTTAATTCTTCTCTCCTTTCCTCAACCTAATACATAATGGATTTTTTATTTCTGGTTTATTTTTCCTATGTTCCTTATGTAAAAGTAAGCAGATATAACTATGATTTCTTATTTTCTTTTCTTTCTTACACAAAAGGTAGCATTATTGCTTTAGTTACTTTTCTTGTTGCTGTGACAAAATATCTGACATAAACAACCTAAAGGGAAAAAGGACTTATGTTGGCTCATGGTTTCAGAAGTTTCAGTCCATGGTCGCTTAGTTCCATAAATTTGGGCAGAACATCATGGTGGTGGTAACATGAACAGAAGGAGGTTCTTTACCTCCTGGCAAACACGAAGCAGAGAGCAAAGAAGTGACTAGGTATAACCTTTAACATTTCACCCCTAGTGCCCTATTCCTCTAACTAGGACCCACCTCCTAAAGTTCCAGAAACTCCCAAAACAGTGCTACTAGCTGGTAATCTAGCATTCAACTTGAAGCCTGTGGAGGACATGTCATATTCAAACTATAACAATCATATATCTGCTTTCTTGTAGCTTTTTATTTCTTTTTTCATTGAAGAGTGTCTCCCAGAAACCACCTCACATCAGCTCACAGAGCTTTTCCTCAATGCATAGTATGTTTGACATCATTGGGTGTATGCACTGTACTTTGTTCCACCAATGCTTGCACATTTAATAGCTTCCAATATTTTGCAATTACACATAATGCTGCAGTGAATAAATTTGCACATATGTCTTTTCATTTTATTTGGAAGTATATCTTTAGTGGAAATCCCAGAAGTTGGCCTGCTGGGACAAGGAATGCATGCAACTGAGGTTTTGTGAGACATGACAACTTTTCCCTCTGAATAAGTTGTGCCACTTTACATTCCAGTCAGAACATGAAAATGCCTATTTCCCACAGCCATGCCAGAAAATGTATTGTCAAACCCCTGAATTTTGTCAATCTGACAAGTGAGAAAGGCAACTCAGTGTGTTTTAATTTACATTTTTCTTATGTTTTAAGTTGTACATAGAATATTTTCATGTACATGAATCATTTTATATTCCTTTTTGTGATTTTTTGGGGTTCATGTCATTTGTTCATTTTCCTATGGGATTTTGTCTTTTTATTCAATATTTAGATATTATTTATTAGTGATACTAGCCCTTTATCTGTGAAATATTCAAATATTTTCTCTCATTACATCTTAAAGATTGGTTTTGATACTAAGTTTATAAATATTTTTATTATATATGAATTCTGAGTCATGGTTAGAAAATTTTCCATTCACTCATTTATACAGGAATTCTTTTGTGTTTTCTTCTAGTAGTTTCATATTATACACTTCTGATCCATTTGGCATTTTGTGTATTGTGTGAGGAATGGATGTAAATTTACCTTTTCTAAAGAGATATCCCATTTCCTCAACACTATTCAGAATAAAAAAGACTAACTTTGGGGATAAAAATTTCTTGGGATACCACCTTCATCATATACTAGATTTCCAAATATAATTTGATATATTTAATCCAATTGTTTGCTATTTAAAAGCAATCTTTTCATTTCAGTTTAGTTTAGTTTAGTTTGCTATCTAAAAGAAAATATTTAACAAACATTTAATAGCCGTGTGTGAGCTGATAGGAAGGATTACAATTCAGAAGAGCCCCAGGCACAGAATAAGTCTGCACTGATTTACCAATCCTTTCCCATGAGCTTTTGTAGGGTGCACAGGGGTAATATGTTGGTGGCTAGAACAGGGCAAGAAATCTTTAGAGAATCATAGTACCCAAGAAACATGACTCACTTCCTGTATACAAGATAGTGGCACAAGGAAGCCACTCATGTTGAGCTCTGCCTGAATTCCTAACCCAAGGATTCATAAGCAACATTATCAATACACTAAGCTACTAAGTTTTGGGCTATATGCAGCAAAAGATAACTGATATACCACTTTTATAAAACATTGTCCTGAAAGTCTTTGCCAGTAAAATAAGACAAAGAAAATAATTAAATAAATAAACAAAAGACATACATATTGGAAAGGGAGAAGTACAACTTCCATTGTTTGCAGATGACGTGGTTGTGTACCCAGAAAACCTGATGGGTGTTCAAAAAAATCCTTACTAGAACAAATGCATAAATATATAAATTTAGTAAGGTTGCAGAATGCATGGTTAATATATAACTAGCAAAAAATGAAAAATAAAATAAAAGATTTTATTATAGCAGCAAAATTTAAACATCTAGGAATAAACACTACACATACAAGTGCCAAAGACACTGCAATATCTCTACCTTAAAAACTGTTGTGAAACAGTGCTAAGAGAAGCTATTTGTTGTTGTTGTTAAGCTATAGACACATGTAAAACATGAGAGTTACCATGTCCTTGGGTTGGAAGACTCAATATTATCAAGATGTCAGCTATCCCCAAATTGATCTTGAGATTCAATACAAACCAAATCAAAATCCCAAGAGGATGATTTACAACTTTTATAAAAGCGCAAAGAATCTAGAATAGCCATATGAGTTTGAGAAAGTAGAACAGATTTGGAAATGTACAATACCTGCTTCAAGACTTAATGCCACTGTAATCAAAACAGTGTGGCCTTGGTATAAGGATAGGCAAATAGATCAATAGATCAGAATAAGACTCTAGAAATAGACCACAAAATATGGCTGATTGATTTTTGCAAAGCCTTAAGTCAATTCAACGAGGAAAGGAAAGTCTTTTTAATAAATACTACTGGAACAATTTCATATCTACATGAATAAAAAAGGAAACCCAACCTCTGCACATATATAAAATTTCAGTATACATATGTATAGAAATATGTAATTTAAAAATGAATGAGATGGCCAGAGGTCTCAAAGTAAAAGCAAAGTAAAAGCTAAAACAATGACAAAAACACGTAAAAGTATGTAATGTCTGTACAAAGACCAAACATATAAAAGAAAAAATGATAAATTTAACTTTTTGAAAATTAAAGAAACATAATTAAGGAAATGAATAGCCAAGCCACAGACTGGGAAAATATATTTGTTAAACATATATCTGGCAGAGTATTCATTTTTTGTATGCATAAATAACTCCTACATTCATCAACTTGATACAAATAAAAGGCTTAAATAGACATAAAAGGACATATTAATGTCAAAATGCACAAGAAAAGATGTTCAACTTCATTGGTCATCATGAAAATGCAAATTACAAGCACAAAATAGTAATTCCCTAAAACTAGAATGGCTCAAATCAAAAAGACTGCCACTAGCCAAGCATTGTGGCTCATGCCTATAATCCCAGAGATTTGGGATGCTAAGCCAGGAGGATTGCAAGTTCAAGGCCAAAGGCAGCCTATGTAACTTAGTGAGACCCTGTCTCAAGATGAAAAGTAAAAACTGGACTGGATGTATAAGTCAGTTGTAGAGCACTCACAAAGCATGTGTGAAGCCTGGGTTCAGCTTCCCAGTACCACACACACACACACACACACACACACACACACACACACACACAGACTGCCATTGCTAAATGTTAGCAAAGACATGTGGCTAACAAAAACTTTCAAACCTGGTAAGTAGGAATGCAAAAAACTATTTGGGAAAACTGGAAGGTTCTTATAAAATTATACCTATACCATCCCTTTTGCCTGCAGCAGCACCACCATGGCATCCAATCCCATCAGATCTTGGAAGCTAAGCAGAGTTGGGCCTGGTTAGTACTTGGATGGGAGACTGCCTGGCAACACCAGATACTGGCTTGGGAGAAGGACCCAGCAACCCACTCCCAAAAAACAATCAGCCATTGAAAACCTTATGAATAGCAGAGAAACATTGACAATAGTGTTTCACCTGTTGTACGTAGGGTGGCTATGAGTTGGACATCAACTTGATGGCACCTAACAACAACAACAACGTACCATCCCTAAAGCCCAGCATGTCTACTCCTTATGCTTACTCAAGAGAAATGAAACAAATGCCCACCAAATATTTGAATGAGAATGTTGAGAGCAACTTTATTTCAAATTACCAGTGGAAACAATACCAGTGGCCATCAAGAGTTAAATGGATAGTCCAATAGGGATGTATACATACAATAGAATATTTTTCAGCAATATCAAGGAATGGACTATTGATACATATAATAACATGGATGAATCTCAGTGACATTACATTAATTAGAAGAAGCCAGACCCAAGCCAGTACACACTACGTGCTTCTATTTATATGAAATCCAAGAGTAGGCATGCTGATAGAAGTCTGATCATTAAGAGGAAAGAAAAGGGGGTGGTGTTGGTTGCTGATGGCCCAAGGAGCCTGAGGCTGAGGGAAAGGCCCTGCCTGTTGTTAGGGGTGGTAGTTACACAGGTTATGCAAGCCTATATTGGATCACTTCTATCTTTGATGGCTTTACTTGCCTTGAACATAATCCAGATGCCTTGTTTGTGTTTTTCATTTACACTTACAGCAATTTGAAAGTATTTTATTTATTTAGATATTTCCTACAAGAGGTTTTTGTTTGTTTTGTCTATCTGAGTCACTGTAATGCCTGCATCTGAGTGCACGACTGTGACTCTCTTGTTCACTATGCATCTGCTGTGCCAGAAGTTTCTTGAAACATCCAAGCTGCTTATTACATCAGTGCCTTTCTCTTTCCTCATTTTCCATCCTTCAAGAAAGTGAAATTAATCACTGAGTCTGAACTAGAACTGCTGAGACACATTGTTCTTTCTAGATGTAGTACAACAGGATTTTTTATTTGGCTTTCATTACATGCATGCTGTATACAGGCATGGGATATGGTGTCCAGGTGATGGGATTAGAGTTTCTGCCAATTTAGTTAGTAGCAATTTAGTGGCAGACATTTTTCAGCAATCCTAACACTAGTGTTTTGTCAAAATGCAGTGCTTTCATATTGTACCTTAAGATCTGGTTTAGATCTCTTGTGATAAGAAAGTAGGATTCCTAATGAATATAAAGGATTGTTTAGAATATGGTAGAGTTGGCTGTACTGTCCTTTAGCTGGAGAGAATTTGATCATTTTAACAATGGGCATCTTATAGCATAACACTAAGTGTATAAGAGAAATCATCTACCATCTATTCTGTGTATAAATTTTTGGACTACCAGTGAATTTAACAACAAAGAGAAGGTATGGCCATGTTTCTAATAAAAGAACTAAATTGCTTCAAAGTCATAGTAAGCAAAAGTGTATCACTACCTTTCCATTTGTTGTACAAAATAAGCATGTTGTTGTTGTTGTTAAGTGCCATCGAGTCCGTATCCGACTCATAGCGACCCTCTGTACAACAGGGGAAACACTATTTTCAGTGCTTCTCTGCTGTTCATAGGGTTTTCAATGGCAGATTGATTTTTGGGAGGGGGTTGCCAGGTCCTTCTCCCAAGCCTACAGCTTCTGGTGTTCCCAGGAGGTCTCCCATCCAGGTACTAACCAGGCCTGACCCTGCTTAGCTTCCGAGATCTGACAGGATCGGATGCCACAGGGCTACCGCTGCAGGCAAATAAGTATGTAGTTAGTGTTAATGAGGAAAATCCCCAAGTATCTTATACAATAAGATCCTTGTGGAAATAATCATTCGATTGAAATGGAGAAGTAGGGGGCAGGATTATGGCATTGAATTTAATATCTCTTTCTAATCAAAACCAACATTTCAGAGAAGAAGCATTGGCACAAAACCATTCATATCAGTCAAGATGGGCTAAGTTATGCTGCAACTACAAAGCCCAAATCTCTGTGGCTAAGACAACAAAGATTCATTTCTACTCATACCCATTATGGATGGGTGAGTGGAACCCATCTTTTCTCTGGGATCAAGGAGGGAGAAATTGTCACTAAGAGGAACGCTGCTGACTGCCACAACACAGAGAAAATGAATGAGTACAGAATATTCAATGGCTCCCCAGAAGGGATGTGGATTTCTTGCATACATATTTCATTGGCCAAAGTGAGGCATAGGCCAATTAACAACCCTTATCTACCCACACAAACACTCAACAGTCTCCACCCATGACTGATGAAGCCAGCTCCTTCCCCTCTTGAGTAGGATGACCAAGTCATTTCCAGGCACCCACAGTGGCCTCTGGCTTGGTAACACACTCTGTTACTGGCTCTCTGCCCTTCCTCCTTTCATGTCCTTACTCCCTTGATGTGCCCCTTCATCTCCCCAATACACCACTTACTTGCTTTTTCATATCTTGGGGTCTGTTTTGAAGGAATCTGAAGACACCAATCAAATGAATATGCTGACAAGCTGGTATTGGGAAACTAATGAAAGATTTGTATCAAAAAGGTTTGATGGAGCAGAGGAGTTGAACACTTGGGAAATTTAAGTTTTCTCCCCTAAAAAAACAAAGGCAACGTGGGAGTCAGAAGCAGAAAATTGGTCTGCAAAGATGGTCAGAGGCTCCATCGTCTCAAAGTTGGCTTCTTCTCAAAGTCAGAGTGACTCAGAAATAGAAGAGAGCCCAGAAATAGAAGAAGCTGGGGGAGAAAGGGAAAAGTCATGTGTGTGAGGCCATAGATCAGTTTTTATGGAAGTGTCAAGGTGCTGGTGCAATTTTGAATCTTTCATGTGTTATTTGCTTCCCATCTGGTTATAGGAACCACTGCTGTGTGTTTTGAAGCCCTTAATACCATGCACAGGTGCATCTAGTTCCGTGCATGGTGCTCTTTACTCTCTGGGCCCAGCTGCAAACGGATCATTCACAACTTTCCAACACATTTGTCATTCACCCAGAGTGTTTACCATCACAGGACTTCTGCTTAGGGAACGCTCTTCCAACTCTCCTAGCTCCATCTGCCCAAGGATTTGCAAATATCTGTCTAAGAAATTTGCATTTCCAAGCCAGGCATAGTGGCACAAGCCTGTAATCCCAGCCACTGAGGAGGCAGAGGCAGGAGGATCACAGGTTCGAGGCCAGAGGCAGTCTATGTATTGTAGCAAGACCTTGTCCTAAGATTAAAAACAAAACAAAACAAAAACTGTTTTTAAAGAGGACTAGGGGTGCAGCCCAGTGTTAGAGCACTTGCAATGAAAGTGTGAGGCTCTGGATTCAGCCCCTCGGAATGAAAAAAAAAAAAAAAAAAAAAAGGAAGCAAAAAGAAAGAAAGAAAAAAGATAGATAGATTTACATTTCCTCCAAAAATCTGGTAAAATGCTTGCAGTCTCCATTTGTTATTATTTCTCCTATGTGATGATAAGTGTTGTATACTGGGCTCTTATTGAAAGTCCCTTACAGTTTTGGAGACAAGATTGTCAATTCTAGCATCTTAAACCCATGGCACACCCACCATTACTATACATAGTCCCAGATAATCTTGCCTTCTGTCTTCATTTTCCTATGCACCAAACCTAAGAGAAAGTCTTGACTTCCTCCATTCCCTTCCCGTCTCCATACATATTTCATTGGCCAAAGTGAGGTGCAGACAAATTCACAGCCCTCGTCTACCCACACACCCACTCAGTGCTCTCCACCCACGACTGATGAAGCTGGCTCCTTCACGTCTTGAGTGGGATGACGGAGTAATTTCCAGGCACCTACTGTGGCCTCTGGCTTGGTAACACACACTGTTACTGGCTCCCTGACAGTCAACAAGCCCCACCTTACCTGATCTGATCTTATAAACCCCTGGTATCTGCCTACTGCCCTTCATCCTTCCTATGACCCTCTCAGCCCATTACTCCTAATAGGTCTCTTGCCCCAACTTTTTCCCTTTCAATTATTTCTCCATAACACAGCCAGACTAATCATAATAAAATGCAAATATAATCACTTCCATGGCCCCAGTGAACCTTTTCAATGGCTTCCCACTCCCCTTGGAGAATTGCCCCACATTCTAACCTGGCTTTTAAGCCCTTCCTCTCGACCTCTTCCAAGTCATCTCCCCCACACTTCCTCTGGCTTTCTTTTCTTCACCCTTCACCCCCTCTCTTTTTGTCTCCTCACTCAGCAACCGCTCTTTCTTGCCTACAGGCCTTTGCAGCTGTCTGGGACACTGCCCCATACTCACTTTTTATTTTAATTAATTAATTAATTTGTACATTTGGCGGTTGAAGCTAGGGCCTTGCTCAGGCTAAACAAATGCTCTACCACTGAGCTCTACCCCAACCCCCTTTTTAATGTTTCACTTTGAGACAGGGTCTTGCCGAGTTACACAGGCTGCCTTTGGCCTCTAACTCATGATCCTCCTGCCCCCACCTCCCAAGTCACTGGAATAATAGGTATTGTGCCTCGTGCCTGGATCCCATCTCCACTTTCTTACTTCACTTGCTTACCTTACACTTTAGGATTCACCTTTGCATTTTTCTGGGGTCTCTTACCTGATCTGCAAACTAGACGAGGTCTCTATGTAACCTTCATCATGCTTATCACATCTCATTGTTGTTGTTAGGTGACATTGAATTGGGTCCTACTCATAGCAACCCTGTATACAACAGAACAAAATATTCCCTGACACTGTGCCATGCCCAGCACTGTTGTCAGTGCTTCTCTGCTATTCATAGGGGGTTTGATGGCTAATTGTTTGGGGGTGGGTTGCCAGGTCCTTCTTGCAAGTCTGCAGTACCCGGTACCTGCAGGCAGTCTCCCATCCAAGTACTAACCAGGCCAAGTACTAACCAGACTTAGCTTCTGAGATCTGAGGAGATCGGACTCCAGGCTGGTATGGCTACAGGCCACATGTCATTAGTTTTTCTTTATTATTTATCTTCCCAGCCAAATCATATACTTTGTAAGGACAATTGTGTCTGTTTCACTTATTGCTCTTCTCCCCATGCCTACAATAGTGTCTGGGTATATACCTGGTTACCTCCAAGACTTCCAATAGATTTCCAAATGTTATGAAAAGAAAGGGCATTATAAGAAATGGAAATTGGACATTTCTGGTCTACTCTCAGTTATGTCCCAGCTGGGTTACCTTCAATTAGTCCTGATTGCCTAAGGTTTTGTCTATAAAGAAGCTGAACTAGATGATGTCGGGAAACTTTCAGCCCCAGCACTGTAAGTGCTTTTATATACTTTTGGATATTCAATATGGTCTGTTATAACCTTACTATGCATAGATCCAGCAGCAATGTGTCTAAATAATTATTTTATTATGGTTTCTAATGTTATAGATACTCTCTGTTTTTAATGACTCTCATCTTTGTTTGCTTTTTCCAACATAGTATGGAAAAGATAGTAATAAAGGTAATTTTTGACACATTCATGGAGATTGTATCTCCTTTTGGCTTTTCCTTCTAAAGTTGTGTCAGTATTGAGGGACAGGACACTAACATGAAGATTTGTTCTTATAGTTAACCTATAAATGTATTAAACTTTTATCTTCCACTGTCATCCAAGTCCCTTTGTGTGTCTTTTAATTATTAATTATGATGTATACTAATGATATAAATATTAATTATGGTGTATATATCAGCTGCCTGCAGCTGTATCACTGTGGCATCCTATCCGTCAGATCTCAGAAGTTAAGTAGGGTCAGGCTTGGTTAGTACTTAGATGGGAGATTGCCTGGGAACACCAGGTGCTGTCGGCGTGGGAGAAACACCTGGCAACCCACTCCCCAAAAGCAATGAGCCATTGAAAACCCTGTGAATAACAGAGTAGCATAATAATAATGTTTTGTCTATTGTATGTAGGATCCCTATGAGTCTAACACAAACTCAATGGCACCTAACAACAACAACAACATATATCAGCTACTAGTTCTTTTCTGAAAGCTGCATGTGCTTATTACATTTGATCGGATATGCTATAATCTATAAAGTACAGTGCATGAAAATGGTGATATATTTCATAAGTGCAAGCATAGGGATTGGTTTAGGAAACATTTGCTGAATGCTTATTTTGTACCCAGGTATTGTCTATGCATGTAGCTCACTTATTCTGAGTGCCACACCACATCCTAAGGTGTTTACAACCTCTTTTCTTGATGAGAAAACTGAGTTTCAGAAAAGTTAATTTGACCATAGTGTCATATGTAGTTGGTGATAGAGTGAGATCTATAGCTCATGGAGCTGGACTTTATGTACCCAAACAGCAAAGGCTATTTTTCATTCAGTTACCTTGGAACTTCCAATAAATAGTATGGACTGAAAGACTGAACGAGTAAGTATATGATTGACAAGCACATTGATGTTTTCCTTTTCATATAATGTGAACTCTGCAGCAAGAAGCAGCAGGCATCTTTCTAGAATCTTCCCAGATTTCTACTCTTAGGATTCCAGCAGTCAGTCTAAACCACAACCCTGCTTTAACAGCTGGCCTAGACACATATGGTTTCAGCTCCACATTTGCTTTAATCCAAGTAACTCAGAATTGTGAGTATAACTAACTAAAATCCAGGCTGGGATGCATATTTTAAGTGGGCATGCCCGCCTCAAATGACAAAAGCTAGCTAGTATTTTTCTGGTCTCGGGAATAATTTGTCTTGGGACTTTGCAAGTCATTACTACTTAGAGATTCCAACAGCTGGAGCTATGGACAAGAGGCAAGTAGGGCAAAGAAGATTCCAAAAATGGCCCCCTGCAAGCCTAACGCTAACATTTATGCAGTGGTAAGTGGGTTATATATGGGGAGAGTTGGACCTCTCTGCTTCATACAATGTTCAAATTGTGATGTCCATTGGATGGACATCATTTTGCCTTCCTTTGCCTTTCAAAGCTGTCCTTGGTGGCATTTCTAACTATATTAAGGATATTAGGTTATGAGAACACACTGTGATTTACCCCAGGCTCTTTGAGCACTAGTATCTCACCTTTATTACATTCATTTGGTGCTAATATTGGATGGGATGGTGTTAATTTTCTATTTCTTTGTTTGAAGAGATCCTGGAAGAATCACTAAGGAGTATTTACAGGGTAATAATGTCACAATCTGCAGCTCTTAATTTATTGATTCTCTGCAAGCCTTCTTTTACTTTAACTGTTTTTTTTCCCTTTCTGCTTCCATGAGAATCAAGGCATTTGGTTTGTTGTTGGCTTTAATATGGTTTATTATTAGCAAGGTTATTATTTGAAGTCTAAGGGATAGTTAAAATTCTAGCAGCAGCTTTGTACAAATAGTGGACACAATCTCTCTTCATTATTTTTAGTCAACTTTCAAATGCTCTTTTCTTAGCACTGCCAGGGCATTCTTTTTTATGGATATCAATGATCATTTAAAGTACAATCCAAGGGTATTGAGAAAGAGATTTCATACTGTAAAACTCTGACAGGCTTTATCACACAGAATAAAACAGTAACTATATTTTTTTCTAAGTCAGTGCTGTTGGTGGAGATTTTAAAAGATGATTATAATAAGCACTCTTCTTAGTTGACCCATGAATTATTTGGCTCTGTTACTGAAATGTCAGGCAGTCAAGTAAGAAAAGGAGTACAATTTAACTAACAAACCTATTCCCAGAGCAGTGCAGGCAGAGCTTCTGCTTCTTCCCTTGAGAGACCACTTTGTAATCCAGTAGTTCTCACAGTCATGAATTTTTTCCTTGACATTTAAGCCTAAAATTTCCCTTACCTGAAATCATCTCATTATGCCAAAAGAAAAAAAGAAGCCACCCTCAAAAAAAAAAAAAAAAAAAAAAAAAAAAAAAAAAAAAAAAAAAAAAAAAAAAAAAAAAAAAAAAAAAAAAAAAAAGAAAAGAAAGAAAGAAAAGAAACCACTGGCTACTGGCTAAAAAAAATTATCCTCTACAGTGCTACAAATGCTCCTTCTTATTTCAGTACTTTTATTCTGGACAGTGGATTTATATAAATTTTTTTTGCTAATGTTTGAAGTCCCACCCCTCATCACTACTATTATTAATAGTATTATTTGATCCTCTTATGTTTTTAGTTTGGGTTTTTTCCTAGGATTAAACAGAGTTCTAGATGTCTTCTTTTCTGACTGATTTTTAAATGCTGTGTTTATTATATCTTGTCAAACTAGTCTGAGGACATCTTCTGAGTGGCCATGCCATGACTAACCCTGTCATCCTGGACCTCACACAATTGGCAGCAATCTCCATCTCCCATGACTAGATCGCATGGCTGTTTCTGCTGGCTGTGAGCACAGCCAACCACAGGACCACCATTCCCCAGCAATTATTTCAGGAGGCGTCACCTTCTTCCCTCTTTTTCCTCTTTCCCATCTCCTCCCCCAACTCTCTCCTCCCTTAAGATTACTTTTTAAATTCCCTAGTTTGTGAAACAGAATTTCTTTTCTTCTGTTCATAGGTTAATTGCCAGGCTACCAACACTCTATCACCCATTTTCCATCATGATTTTTAATACAGAAATTTCTCACTAAAGAGAAAATGTTTTTGACTGGGTGTGGGTGTGGGTATATAATATACATAATGTAAATAGTATTATACATTTATATCATTAATTACTTAATAGACTTCATTTGTTAAGTTCACAGAAAAATTGAGCAACAAGTGTAGAGTTGCTAAATATCCCTCCCTGCCACACACAGCCTCCTCCACCATTAACATCTCACGTTTCTGTGGTACATTTGCTATCATTGATGAATGAACATTCACTCATCCTTGTCAACCAAAGTTCACAGTGTGCATTAGAGTTCACTGTTCCTGTTGTATAGGTTTTGACAAATATATAATGATATATATCTGCCATTATAGTGTCATACAGAGTAGTTTCACAGCCCCAAAATTCCCCTATATAGACATTTTATAGTCTCAAACACCTTGGTTATAGATCCATTTTTTCCTGCCTGTATCCAAGTAAAAATTTGAGAAACAGTGAGGATAAGATAAGCTTTCTAAGAATCTTAACCTTTAACTCTTAGGTGTCAGCCTAACTGTGACAGCTCTGGATTTAACATGCCCCTAAGAACACCTTTAAAGAGGCTTGGCTTCATGATAGCTGCATTTCATTTAATTTTAGTACCAAAAGTTGTAGCGTAGAGATCTTGACTTGACTCCCAGTATTTCTTTATGTGGATAATATATCATAATTTGAACCTCCCATGTTAAAATCTAGGTGTATTAAGATTGTGGTGTCCACCTCCATATTTAACTTAAAAATTAAAACAAAACTAAGCAATAGAAGAATAATAAGTAAATCTAATCAATTTTTTTACTTATCCCATGATGATGACCTGAAATGTTTTTTTTTTTCATATCTGGTATATTGCACTAAAAAAATAAACAATAAAAACAAAACAAACAAAAACTTGCGGTTGCCCAATATTTTCTGGTACTAAAAGTGCATGTTTATCTTGCCTGCTATAGATTTGGAACTTTTTTTCCCTGTATTTCCTATTCTTGTAATTTGCTGAATAAAAAAACTTCAGATTCTTAAAAGTCCATCTCTTTATTATATTTGAGTGAAATTCATTCTTCAAATTTGGGTAGAATGAAGGGAAAACCAGAGAGAAATTGGGAAGAGTTGTAAACATCTGTGCAAGCTCTCCATTTAGCGTGGACCAGAATGTCCACTGCTGACTTGTGGATGCCCATGAAATATCTAAATATCTGAATTTTCTTTCTTTGCAGTTGGCACAAGGGAATTGCAGATATCCTAAGTTTCAGGTCTCTTCATCAGTTGTTGAAATCCCTTATGAAAAAATACACCCTAGACTCATTTCTTGCAGCGCAAATTGCAATCTGGAGAACATGCCATAAACATTAAATGGCATGCTCGTAATTAAGAGAGGTACAACCAAAGGCCCAACTTGTGACTTTAAAATGATCAGGCTCGGCCCTTCTCAGTGTGTTGGCTAACATGCATTGTGTTTGTGTTTTACCAAACCAAATATTCCTAGGTAGTACAGGCTTTTTCCTCACCACCCACTCTCTCCACTGTGCTATTCTCATGCTGCCATTCCATCAACCAACATTTACTGAGGCCTTGCTGTGCATAAGGTACGGTACAATGGAGAAAAATGAGTGAAAAATGTTAATCTTGCCACCAAAATGTTTCTAGTCTAAGAAAGATGGTGTCTATTCATTCATTCATTCCCTCATTCATTCATGTATCCTTTAAATGCTACATGGTGTAAAGTGCTATAGGAGATGAATAAAGGGTCTTGTCTGCTGACCCTAGTGTCAAGTGCTAAAACTCTTTAAAACCAGAGTTACTGACATTTGCTACATGGAGCTAAGAATATAGTAGATCTCCTCCAGTTCTTCTCTAGGTGAAGAGTGACTTTTCAACCCACTGACTTTCAGAAATAGCCAGCTTCACTTCTGAATGAATAGTGCTCAGATCTCCAACATCACCCTCATTCAGAACTTGCTAGAGATAAAAACTCTTGAGCCAAACCCACTGCCAAGACCTACCAAATCAGAAACTCTGGGGTGGACCCAGAAATCTTATGTGTTAGGAAGCCCTTCAGATGAATTTAATGCAAGCCAAATCTTGAAAACCAGTGGACTGTAACAATTTCAGATAAGTAAGAAGCCACTCTGTTTCAAAGGTATCCAAAACAGGTACTTCAAGCTCCCTGGGCAATTTGTTTAAATGTTTAGCAGCTACAACAGTCGGGAAATTCTTACCTTTCAGTATGTATGTGAGGTGCTTTGAGATCCCTAGAGGAAAATTGTAATATGAAGACAAATGCTATTACCCCCTCACCAATTTATCTCCAAGTGGAAGCTTGTTAGTAATTGTTGTTGTTGTTAGGTGCCATCGAGTCGGTATCCGACTCATAGCGACCCTCATAGGGTTTTCAATGGCTGAGTGCTTCCGGATTGCCTTGGGAGTGGATTGCCAGGTCCTTCTCCCACCTTTGAGGTGCTGGGAATTGAACTCGGGGCCTCAGAGACTGCAGCACAGCGCTCTACCCACTGAGCTAAATCCCAGCCCTTGTTAGTAATAGTTAGCTCTTTAAGACTCTATCTTGGCAAAATCCCCTTAGAGCAATACATAAATCAACTCTTTCCTCTTTTCAATGCTCTTGTTCCTTCCTTCCTTCTGTTTACTACATAAGTTTCTTTCGTGGAGATTAAATCTTCCTTGAGACGGAACTTCTCCTTTGCTTTCTCTTATGGTTCCAGTAACCACTCCCTGTTTATTCTTCAGTAGCCTTGTCTCTACACCCTTGTAAGTAAATATTATAATGGTTTGTGTCCCATAGAAAAAAAAATGATAGGCAACAAATAATTGCTTATACAGCCAAATACACATTTTATATCTACAAGAGTACAACAAATTAAATCTCTCCTACCATCCCTCCACCCAAAATACCATGCTTCTCTAATTCCATGCCATGAAAGGACAACTATTTGTCCTTGAAATAATGTTTGGCAAGTACAAAAAAGCTACAGGAGGGAAGAGATTCTAAGGAATATTATGCTCAGTGTCTTTCCCTTTAACGGGTGTCCGTATTTTTCCTTCACAGCACAAAACCATTGCCCTCTTCCTGTTGCTTCTCTTTACAGACAACATTGACCTGCTGCAGAAAAAAACAGCCCCTGAAACACTCTTGCTCATCATAGGAAGTAATGGAGCAAGACAGCGCTGCATGAAGTAGGAAATCTTGAATTTTTTCCCCCTACCATCTGCTCCTCTCTCTTCCATTTCTGCCCCTCCTTTTATCCCCACCTTCCCAGCCCTGGTTTAAAACTTAAAGAAATATTCCATAGCAGAATCATGTATATGTTTCAATTAGGATTTCATAAATATGTCTTTACTTCCCACCCAAGCTGGTTGCCAGAGCTCCTTCTGTAGAATGCTATGTCCCAGACTGGAACCACAGGACTGCAGGTGCTACAGGTGACCATCTACAAAGCCAGTTCTGTGAACACCATTGTTCACTGCAGCCTCCCCCTTCCTCCCCTGCCCATTCTCTGACTCCAAAACCATGGGAGTTTGAAGCCATTCTGCTGTATTGTGATACTCTGTCCTCTAAATTTTAAGATTGTTCCTAAGTTGATTCTCAGCAACCATTATGCTTTGTTCTGAAGCCTACCATTTTCACTGATATTTACATACATGAGGTTTCAGGTCTAATATCTAATCTGACAATATTGTGATCAATTTTGTGCAGTGTGGCACATATTATCTCAAGTTACCGTTCATGTCACCATCGTTAAAGGCAGTTAAGTCTCTCTGCCATCAGCCCTAGAATTCATGGGTTTATAAGAGCCATAAAAGCACACGTATATGCCAGGATGACAAAGCCACACTTGGGGAATCTGTGAAAATCAGAGGAGCCTTGCTTACTGTTTCAAAAATTTAAAACTGTTGTTTTTCAGGGTGTTTTAACTTTTTTGCCCATCAAAAATGAAAAATGGTTTAATTTAATTTCTTAAAAGAAATGAGCAGCTCTGTAGTCATTACTAGCCCCTTTGCTAGATTTTTAAAGTCATTTCATTTTCAAAAAGAATTGTTGCCTATCTGGAATAAAATTATACTTGTATAAAAATTTGTCATATTCTTAGTGTGTTCAATTTGCCTACATTTTAATCCATGCTGAATGCTGCTTGGAAATCTGTAGCAACAGACAAGCTTTTGTCTGCTAAGCTAATGCTTTTAAGTAGGTTCTTTTCCTGAGCTCTGATAATTGTTGTGGTCATAGAGAGTTAATGTTTATATTTTTTAATCTGTGTTAATTTTTGGATAATTAGCATAAGGAATTTATTAATATCTAAAATGCAAAAGTAGCTCCCACAGTTAATAATTAAAAAGCCTTTGAGGCTGCAAATTTAACTCTATCAAATGACAAAATAATAGACAATTAAGGATCACAGAGATTCTGGGGTTCTTTTGGTCATATTGCCCTCCCTCAATCTTTCATGTGCCTCTGAATTCTCTCTTTCATTATTCCCTCATTTATCCACTCATCTCCCTTGTCCCTACTCAACAACCAATACCCACATCTATCTAATAAATTATTCTTTGGGGGATTGTATGGATATGGGTATTGTTTCTATGCTTGTATGTTTTTATGTAAGAAGAATATCTATAGAAAATGAATATGGTGGGGCAGAAAAGATTTTTGGTTAGAACTTTCTAACTAAGGCTTTTGAAAAAGGACTGGATGAATTACAAAAAGTAAGTGGACACTGATTAACTTTTTAATAGATGGAACTCAGTGACTCCTTCACAACTCCCTTGTACATACAGGTTATGTACACAAACATATGCATACACATCATGTCACCATCGTCATCATCACAGAAAAGTGAGATCCTTGTTTTGCCTTTTTATAACAACCGTATGACTATGGACAAATCAAATAATGCATGTGAGCCTTCCACTTACCTGTAAAAGATGATGATAGTCAGCAGCACCTTGTCTTCCTTTCAGGATTCCTGCAAAACTCATTGTTTCAATTATCTGCCTTACTTTGGATATACAAGTCTACAATTTTAGCTTTGAATTCATTCCTCAGTACCAAGGATATTTACATTTATATTTGCATATATATATATATATATATATATATATATATATATATATATATGACATATCTACATCTCTATACATCAGCCTTATTGAGGTAAAAATTACATACCAAAAATCAATTTTAAGTGCATGATTTGATGAGTTTTGACAAATATATGCAGTTGTGTTAATTGCTATCACAATTAAGTTCCCTCCATTTAATTGATTAATCCTCCTTTATATGCATAAACACAATGAGTTTATTCATATACCAGTTAATGGACTTTTGGGTTACTTCTAGTTTTTTTGTTATTATAAATAAAGAGTCATGAACCTTTATATAGATATTTTTAGAATGTTTTCATTTCCCTTAGACAACTAAATATCTGAGAGTAGAATTTTTTTAGTCAAATGTTAAGTGTACATTTGATTTTTATAGGAAACTGTCCAACGGTTTTCCATGTGACTATGCTACTTGCATTCTATGATCAATTTATGAGACTCCTAGTTTTCTCTGAACCCTAACCAACATTGAATATTGTCAGACTTTCCCATTTTCACCATTCTAGTAGGCATTTGTGGCTTAATTTACATTTCCCTGCTTATTGACTAATTGTGTTAAACATCTTTTCATGTGCTTGTTTAGCAACATATGTCATTTTTCTTGTTGTTAGGTGCCATTGAGTAGGGTCTGACTCATAGTAACCCTCTTAGAGTTTTCAATGGCTGATTATTTTGAGTTTGTTTTGGGAGTGGACTGCCACATCCCTCTCCCAATAGAATTTTTAGTAATATGCTAATCAAATCTTTTGCTATTCCTTCTATTAGGTTGTTTCTCTTATTAGTATTGAGTTGTATGTGTGCTTTATGTATTTTTGTATACTGACCTCGTATCCAGAGATCCTAATAAACAGTTATTAATTGTAGTACTAGAGTTTTATAGCAGTTTTCTCAGGGTTTTCTACATAGAAGTTCATGTTTTCTGCTAATAAAGACTTTTTATTTCTTCTTTTCAACCTGTATGTCTTTTATTTCTTTTCCTTATCTTAATGCACAGGTTAGAGCCACACTACTTTAAATAGAAATTGCATGAATGGACATCTTCCTTTGTTCTCAATTTTAGTGAAAAATAATTTAGTTTTCTAACTTTAAATATGATGTTACTTACAGCTTTTTTAGAGGCTTATTATCAGCTTAAGTGACTTTCTATTCCTAATTTGATGAAAGCTTTTATCATAAACTTGTGTTTAACTGTTTAAATGCCTTTTCAGCCTCTACAGGGATGGTAATATTATTTTGCATTTTGATTCTGTTAATAGATTAAGTAATATTGATTGATGTCAAGCTGTAAACCAACTTTGCATTCCTGGAATAAAAGCTACTTGGTCAAAATGTATTATATTTCAAATATATTGGTGAATTTGAACATGATAATTTTATTTTAGGATTTATATTGACTTTCACTGGGAATCTTAACCTATAGTACCCTTTTCTTATAAACTGTGTTTGATTTTGATATTAGGAATACTTGGTCTGAGGACTTCCACCATTTATATTTTCTGAGAATTTATGTACAATTTGTTTTATTTCTTTTTTAAACATTCATCTGTGAAACTATCTATTCTTAGAAATTTCTTTCAGTAGCCGGGCATGGTGGCGCACGCCTGTAACCTCAGCGGCTCCGGAGGCAGAGGCAGGAGGATCGCAAGCTCGAGACCAGAGGCAGTCTGTGTAACTTAGCGAGACCCTGTCTCAAAAACTAAAACAAAACAAAAAAAAAAGGGCTGAGGGTGCAGCTCAGTGGTCCAGCACTTGCAGAGCATGCAAGCGCAAGGCCCTGGGTTCAACTTTCAGTACCACAAAAGAAAAAAATAAATAAATAAGAAGAAATTTCTTTCAGTAAGATTTTAGCTATGAATTAGATTTCTTCAATAGAACTAGTCGTATTATCTCTTTCTTTTTGAGTGAGTTTTGGTAGTTTGTATCTTCCAAGGAATTTGTTGAATATGTTGGCATAATGTTATTCCTAAGAGTCCCTGCTTATACTACCAGTTGTCTTATTATCCAGTGATTTCTAATTCTGGTCATTTTTATCTTTTTTCCCTTGATTAGTCCAAAAGTTTATCAATTTTTTTATCTTCTAAAAGAAATAGCTTTGGTTTTTTCTATTTTTCCTATTGTCCTTTTGTTATTTCATTGATTCCTGATCTTATCTTTCTTTCTTACTCTGTCCTTTATACTGTATGTATGATTAAATTTTTCTTCATTTTTGGAGGGGAGTTAGAGGTAAAGCTTAGATCATGTATTTGAAATGTTTCTTCTTTTCTAATTTGAGCATTTATTGTGAGAAATTTTGCCCAAGGACTGCTGTAGATATAGCCCATAAATTTTGATATGCTCAATTTTGATTAATGTTCAGATCAAAATTATTTCCAATTTCCTCTTTAACCAGTGGATTATTTATAAACATATTATTTATATTAAAAATATTTGGGAATTTTCCAGGAGTATTTGTTTAATTGATGTCTAATTTAATTTGCTGTGATCTGAAAACATACTTTGTATATGTTCAACGTTTTTAAATTGAGACCATTGTATAAACTATATGTGCACTTGAAAAGATTTTGTATTCTGTTGTTACTGATAGAGGAATGCTCTCTAAATGTTCATTCTGTCAGTTTGTTGACAGTGTTTTAAAGTTCTATATCCTTACTGATTTGTGTCAATTACCCCAAGAGGAAAGTTGAAATCTTCCCTTTTAATTATGGATTTCTCTATTTCAGTTCATCATTTTTTTTGTCTAAATATTCTGAAACACTGCTATTCAGTACACAAACACACTTAGTTTTGCTATATCTACCTATGAATTGACTCCTTTGTTATGTTTTATCTCTCTTTATCTGTCATAATCTTCATAATTTTAAAATTTATGTATAGGAGCTTCAGGTGGGTTGGTAAATCCGCATCCTATTACTCCATATTGATCTGAAGCACAAGTTTCTCATCTTCAGTTTTGTAAGATATTTTGTTAGGGGTAGAGTCTGGGTTGAATTCTTCTTTCAGTCCTGTAAAGATGTTGAACTTTCTTCTAAAGCTTGTGCAGTTTCTGTTAAGATATCTACATTCATTCTTTTGTTCCACTCTGCATCTTTTTTCCCTTCTGGACACTATTTTTTCTTTACCATTGGCTTTCAGAAATTTGATTATGCTTTGATGGGTGTGATTTTCTTTTATTCACTTTTATTTTACTGAGTTTCTAGAATCTATGAGTATCTACTTTTTACCAAAATGTGGAATTTATTTTTCTTGTAGCCCCTATATTTGAATAGTTGTCAACTTTTGGTATCAGGACAGGTAAAGTCTTAGCATTTTCCTGCTTTTTGTATCTAGAATAGAGAGGTACATTGTAGGTGGTTAGAATGTATAGAGGAATAGATAAAACAGAATATAAATAGTTTATTCAGCCCCAATAGACATCTTGGGGCTGAATATTGGATCCACCCCTTTATAGCTTTACAATCCTATGGCTCGAGTTTTATATGGAAATGGATACAGGGAGATAATAATTTTATTAGGTAAGTCTTCATTTTTTTTCAGCTCCAAAAGTAACAGCTGACTCTGGCAAAGATTATGACTGCATGATAAAAATCATGTAGTAATGGTACATTAATACCATGAAATACTACTCAGCAGTGAAATGTTCATGCGAAACGAATTGTTCATGCACAAAATCTGGATGGATCTCAAAAGAATTATGCCGAGAGTAAAGAGCTAATTCCAAAGGCCACATACAATATAATTCCATTACATAACGTTATTGAAACTACAAAATTATAAAGATGGAGAACACATTCTAGTCACCATGGATTCAGGTTGGTTGGTGGCGGTTATAGTTGGTAAGGAGAAGCAGAAAGGAGGTCTGTTGTGATGGAATATCTCTGGATCTTGATTGGAATGATAGTTACATATTTGATATTACTGGATAAAACCACACACATTCAGACCACTGAGTGTTTACAAAACTGATGAAATCTGAGAAAGATTTGTGATGGTATCAATGTCAAGTTCCTAGTTTGGGTATTGTCCTGTAGTTATACAAGATGCTAACTTTGGGGGAAATGGAATAAAGCATATATGGGACCCCCCTGTGTATTTTTCTGCAAAACCTTGCACAGTTATAATTACTTTAAAATAAAAATTTTTTAAAATATAGGAAATCTGATGAAGAGGAACATCTCAAAATCTTAAACTTTTACCCAATATAATTATCAATCACAAAGGATAAAGAGAATTTTCACAATTGATAAGTCTGGTGGATACCATGAAGAGTCATACCATGACTCTTTATGAATCCCCTAATATAATGCAGGGGAGGTATAGAGCTTTGTCTGTATAGTACTTTTATTTAAAATGTTTAACCTTAGTCTAATCATAACATAATAATCTTACAAACCTAGATAATAAGACCCTGTTCATGGCAACTTTCTTGAGAGCTTCAAACATGTCATTATCATAAAAGATTAGAAAGGATAGAAGACTAAAATACATACTGACAAATGAAATATATAATCCTTCATTAGACCCTGGTCCAAAAAAGAAATCAGCTCTAAAAGACCTTTGGAGGTCAGTGAGGAAATTTTGAATATGAGTTACATCTTAGATATTATAATGTCAATGTTAATTTTCTCATGGATGACAATGGTATTGAAATTAAGTAGAAGAATAACTTTTTCTCAAGAAATACTTGTTGGAATATTTAGGGATAAAGTTGATATCTGCAACTTACTTTAAAATGGTTCGGAGACAGTACGTATACACAAATGTGTGTGTTTCTGTGTCTGAGATGTGCAGAGAGGCAAATGTTTCTAAAGTATATATCATAATTTCTACTGTGCTGACTTATAGAATTGTTCTAAGAGTTAAATAAGATGATTAATGTTTGAAAACCACTTATTGAAATTCAAAACATTATACCAATGGTAGTTATTTTTATTGGATGAAGGTGTTATCAAGAAGATATACTTTTTTTATTAGAAATTTTTAATGTACATCATAATGTGATTCATTTTGACATGCTTTTCATTGTGACAATTTTCATATATGCAATTTGATAAGCATTATTCATATAGGTTACCCCTTACCCTCCTCTATGTTTCCCCCCCTCCCCCCTTCCCATCTAAGTTTCCCATCCAAGTCTTCTCTATCTTTTACTATATAGTA
>VMDO01006095.1:0-52732 GCA_007922755.1 Pedetes capensis | reverse complement strand
AAGAACATATACTTAAAGAATTGCTACAGAAAACATGGTCAGCAGACCTGAGGCATTAGCAAAACCTGGGAACTTATGAGAAATGCAGATGATCCGGCCTCAGCCTTGAAATAGGAAATAAGGATCCTCATTTTCACAAATGGTTTGGATGCATGATGATTATTCAGTGCTTAACTCAGTATTTGTGCATAGTGTACCTGATAGTCATCGTAAGGACTTTTTTCCCCCAGTACTAGAGTGGGATCGCACCCAGAGCCTTATGCATCCTAGACAAGCACTCTACAACTGAGCTGCACATACACCCTTTTTTCTTTTTCTTTTCCTTCTTTCTTTCCTTCTTTCTTTCTTTCTTTCTTTCTTTCTTTTTTTAGACATGTTTGAAACTCATTAAATTGCACAGGCTGTCTCTGGCCTGGAACTTGTGATCCTCCTGCCACAGCCTCCTGAGTCCTTAGGATTGCAGGCACGGCCCACATCACCAGACTCTGACACTGTAAGGGTATCTGAATGAGTTTTAGATAGAGGAAAAAGTATGAACAAAATCCCAGAAGGGCAAATGAGCAGATTTCCTGTATTTGAGAAGCAGAAAGCAAACCATTCCACCAATCTGAAGCTCTGATTCAGGTATGCAACACTGCAGAAGGTCAAGGAGCTCCCAGCTTCCACTGTACAGGATTCTATCTAGATCTGAGCAACCTTGCAGGGAAATCAGCCTCTGGGTGGTGTGCACAGTGGGAATGCACAAACAGGACGTGCTTCTCCAGCCCAGTAAATGACTTCTGTCTAAGGGGAACTAACCTTCATGGAGAGAAAACAATTGAAGGAAGAAAGGAGGTTTCCCCTTTGTAGAAGCCCAACACCAGCCGAAAGCAATCGGCCACCCTGTGCCCGTCAGGACCTACTTCCTTGCTGGGGTGATCACACCCATGAGTGGCACTGGTGAGGGACCTGGATGAGACTGCCAGGCCAGGTGCTGTGCCCTTTCCCCTTCCTTGCCACACTGGGCAAGGCCACAGCTCCACCAACAGGACTCCAAGCAATTTGAAAGAAAGTGACACAAGGATTTCCCCACCAAGTTGTAGCCCATTCTCATTTATGGGCCCTCTCTCTCTCTCTCTCTCTCTCTCTCTCTCTCATTCTGTCCTGGGGAGTTAAACCCAGGGCTTCACCCTTGCTAGGCAAATGCTTCACTGAGCCCAAACCCAACCCCTCTCCATTTTTTTTTCTTTTTCACTTTAAACAAAGATTTCGTTGAACGGCACAGGGTACCTCTGGCCTCGAACTTGCATCTCCCTTGCCTCAGCCTCTAGAGTTGCTAGGATTACAAGTATGTGCATGGCACTTGATTTATGGGGCCCTTTTACAACTATTAAAACTATAAAGTAATTTCTTCTTCTAAGACTCCTGCCCTTTCCCAGGCTGATTTATCATTATTATTATTATTACTATTATTGGTATTTTGTTGTTTTTTGTTGTTTTCTTTTTATGTGTGTTTGTGTTTTTGTTTTTCTCAAGGCAGGGCTATGCATCCCAGACTGACCTCAAACTCACAATCCTCCTGCCTCAGCCTCCAAATCCTGGGATTACAGGCATCCAATAACCATGCCCCACTTCTCCCAGGCTGATATTTTTAGACACCCACTACTCATTCCTTTCCCTCCAAATCCTTTTTTACTGCAGTCATTCAGAATTGTTTCTGTTGCTTGCAACCAAAGTGTCCTCCCTGAAACGATGGAATCCTGAGAAAGTTCTTCCCGTTTTACCTTGTAGAAGAGCAGTAAAATTGGGTCTTTCATTGGGACTTCTCTAACAAGCCCCGAATGGATCTCTGTGGTCATCTCTTATCTGCTACCATTTGTCCCTCACAGCAACCAGAGTAACATTTAAAAACATGACTGAGATTGTGACTCCTTTGTTTAAAACTTTAGTGATACCCATTTTGTGTAGAATAAAACCAAAGGGCTTATCTTGGTTCAGGCTGCCTCTCCCACTGCTTTTCCAATCACTGTCCTCAATATGCTGGAATATCTCTGGCTTCCTTTTAACACCTTCTAGAACATTCCAAACTCATTCTCTTAAGGTGTGTGTGTGGGGGGGGGTTGAGACAGGGTCTCATTGTGTAGCCCAGGCTAGCCTCAAACTCACAGTCCTCCTGCCTCAGCCGAATGAGTGCTGGGATTACGGGCATGTGCCACCACATCCAGCTAGTTCTGTTAAGGTTTTTTACAACTGATAACTTCCCCTAGTAGACTCTGAGCCATGGTTTCCCTTTGTCATTATTTAGAGTCTAGTGTAAAGGTCTGTTCTGTAGAGGAGTCTTCACTGACCATGCTATTTATCTAAGATAACCTTCCTCTTACTTTCAATTTACCCCATTTTATTTTCTTCATGAAATTTATCACTTTCTAAAACAGAGGTGTGAAACTATGACCCACAGACCTCTCTGGCCTGCTGCTTGTCGTTGTAAATAAAGTTTTATTGGGACACAGCCACACCCATTTGTGCTCTCTGTGGCTGACTTGGCACCATCATGGTGGGGTTTCAGAGTCCCACAATGCCTAAAATATTTACCTGCCTCTTTAAAGCAAAAATCTTGACAACCTCTCATCTAAAATGCTCTTAAAAAAAAAAAAAAGCTTGTTTTTGTGTCTAATGTCTCTTTCTCCTTGTGAAAATATAAACTCTACAAGGTACAGACGTTTTGTGTCATCACAGTATCTCTAATACTGAGAATTATTCCTGACATGTGATAGATGGATCAATAATTACTGGAAGGAAAGAAGGAAGAAAGGAAGGGAAGAAGGAAGGAAGCGGAAGAGGAAGAGAAGGAAAGAAGAGTTAGAAGAGAGCAGCATATGTAGCTAATTGAGCAGGGACTCAATTCAGAATAAAGACAGATAGGAAATGAAAAGGAACACAAGATTTTTGAGGGGCCATCAAAGAAGGCCTTGGAAAGAGAAAGGATTTTAAGTGAGTGCCTCCTAATAACCTGGGGAAAACTCGTTCATTAAACTGAACTCTGTCTGTCTCTGTAACAACACCGTGTGTGGAGCTTATGTCCTGGTGCTCCCTCACAGCTAAGAAAGCTGTCCTTCAGAGAATGAACTGAGGCTGGACTGTGGTTTTGATGGCTAAAAAGAAAGAGAGGGTGTCAGTTTCTCTGGCCTTGGGAGACGCCAAACCAAGCTGGTCTCAGAGTAGGCCTGTTCCTGCCTGTAAGCAGGGCCTGTGTCCAGCTGTTGAGGCAAGGCATTGGGGAGCATGGAAATGACCTTGTCATTCAGGGTCGGAGAGGTGCTGGCTTACAGAATAGCCATAGAACACTTTTGACAATGGAGACTGGGCAAGGATTGATGTCAATAATGTAATTAAGTCACAGGTATAAACTGACAAAGTCGCCCCAAACCGAGACATAATTCCCAAGGAATTAAAACAAAACAAAAATCCCCAAATACTCACATACCATTTACCATATACCAAGCATTGTCTCATATGGTGTTGCTAGGTGCTGTCAAATTGGGTCTGACTTATAGTGACCCTGTGTACAACAACATGAAACACTCCCCAACACTGTGCCATGTCCCGCACTATGTCAGTGCTTCTGTGCTATTCACGGGGTTTTTCATGGCTGATTGTTTGGGGAGTGGGCTGCCAGGTCCTTCTCCCATTTTTGTAGTGCTGGAGCTGGAACCCTGGGCCTCAGAGCACGTAGCATGGCACTCTACCAACTGACCTAAACCCTAGCCCCATGGTTTCATATACATTACATGTATTTGACTTTTTTCCGTTTTTCCTCTTTTTATTAGTGTTTCAAGTGTATGCATATGTATGGGGTGCAGAGTTCCATTCATCTATACAGTGTACAACCAGTAAAACCAGGTTGTTGACATTTTCATCTTAGACAATATACCAAAACTTTTTGATTAGCATGTATTAATAGTGGTGAATATTTATGAGTATAGTATGGTTTTTTAAAATCACATACAGTGGTATAGTGAGATGCATTATGGGCTTTTCATAGAGCTACATCATGTTCTCTCCCTCTTTACCCCTCTATGTTGATATATTTGACTTTTGAACCCGCACACTATCTCTCTGAGGTAGGGATTATTCTTGTTCCCATTTAATAGGTGAAACCAAGGCTGAGTTGTCCTGTGTCCTGGGTCACATAACCACCAAGTGAGAAAGTCAGGATCCAAACTCAGCCTACATGACTGCAGAGTCCCTGTTCTTGGTCACCAGCCTATATTGGAGGTGGTCACACTGGGAAATACAAAGGAAAAACTGCATTTTAGAAGCTTCTAGTAACAACTTCTGCTCTTATCTCCTCGCCAGCAGCATGTGGAAGCAGCAGAAACTATACAGCCGATTTCAGCCTGTCCTCAGCTCCCCCAGCAGCATCTCTACTGAGGAGGCCTGACTTGCTTTCCCTTGCTCCTTAGGCACAAATACACACCCAGGCTAGGAAGGTAGATGAGGGTGAGATATAGCTGGACTAAAGTATAAAAGACCAGTGACCAGGCCTAGAAAGCGTTCATGGGAGTCAGGACAAGCAAGGACAGGGAGTGGCAGGATAGAAAACAGTCTTTTAAGAGGCGTAGGGGTAAAATTCTGGAGAGAGTGAACACAAATGAAGAAGTCAGGTGCGGGGTCAGGAAGCACCACTGTGTTAGTTTGCAAGGGCTGCCATAACAAGGGCCAGAAAACTGAGCGCCCTGAACAGCAGCATTTACCCTCTCACCGTTCTGGAGCGTAGAAGTACAAGTTCAAGGTGTTGGCAGGCTTGGTTCCCTCTGAGGACTGTGAGGGAGACTCTGTTGCATGCCTCTTCTAGCTTCTGGAAGGTTTCTAGCAATCCTTGGTATCCTTCCAATCTGCCTTCCCCTCCTCCTGGCCTTCTCCCTGTGGATGTCTGGGTCTATAAGTCCTCTTTGTATAAAGATGTATAATCCCCAGTTCTGTGGGGTTAGGACCCACTCTAGTAACTTCACCTTAACTCAGTCATCTATAAGGACTTTGTTTCCAAATAAGGCCACATTCACAGGTATTGAGGTGAAGGTATCTTTTAAGGGGTAACACAATGTGATTCATAACAATGACTAAGGCTGTGGAATCCAGGGGAAATAGTGTTAGAAAAGTAAGATGGAAATAAAGAAGGTCTTGGTAAGATCAGTCTGAAGGATTTGCTTCCCCTCCCCTCCTGCCTTGGTTGTTCTGGTGGGCTGGCTTAGCAGCCTAGAGCAGAGCAGAGTGCAGCTGGCCATGGCCTCTCCCTGGGTGAAAAGCCTTAACTATGACCCTAAAGGAGATGAGACTGACCCCTAACACCGCATCTCACCTCATATTTCCATGACTCTCACCTCAGTCCCCTGCAAAAATAATTCACAACTCAGCACAGTCTTATTTTTAAGTGACTAGCTATGTCTGGAGTTTAATTTTGTACCAGCTTTTGTTCATGAATCACTTTTCTGCAAAGACATTAATCCTGACTCATTACTAAGTGCACCATCAGCTTGAGAGTTCACCAATGTGTTTTTGTGTTATGTTAGAGCAAATAAGCTTCTTTGTTGGCTTCTGTGGCATTCATGTTTTAAAAAATTCTTACCTAAAGAAAGTGGAAAGATTGAAGAATGTTTTTAAAAGGTATATTTGATCATCCCTTTATTTACTTGCATTCTTTCATAAACCTGATTCTGCATGTGAGCTGGAGCTGAACATGTTGATTATGAAGGAAGGGAGCCTAAATTCAAAGGTGACCTCCAAGGATAAGACCATATGTGTCTTCTAGTTTTTTACAGCCACATTTGTATACATTCCTTCCATATTTGGTGGTACCTTTGGGATATCACAACAAATAAACCCCCAGTTCCCTTCTGCTGCATAGCAAATGTAGTGGTGGCCAAGTGTTCCACCTACTTCTTAGATTAAGAGCTAGGCAGTAAGGCATGCCCCTAGGTGTAGGCAAAAATGGAGGCAAAGTGTCTACTCTTCCATTTTTGTGAGCCCAGACATTCTAATAATGCTTAAAAGGTTTTCCTCCTTTCCCTTTATATTTAAAAGTGTCTTAAGCCTACATTTGAGTAGACAAGAAATATATTTTCCTCTAATATGTTATTCTGTGGAAAATCAGAAGTGCATACAAATATTTCTATAATGTAAAAAGAATATTTATTTTAGGATGTCTTTTAATAATAAAAAATTGAAATAGCCTAAATGTCCAACAAAAGGAGAACTAAGAAATATGATGAAACACCATACAACAATTTATTATTTATCCAACTAAAAGTAGGTGATAAAAGTAAAATGACATGTACATCATAATCTCACTTTTTTATTAGAAATTTTTAATGTACAACTTAATGTGTTTCATTCTGACATGCATTTCATTGTGACATTTCCATATATGCGATTCATTGTACATTGCACAGATAAGTTCCCACTTATCCTCTTGTGCACTTCCTCCCCCTGTTCCACTCCCCTAGCAAAGGCCTCTCTTCCACTTGCATGTCTTTTTGTGGTAATATTTTACTACATATCCTTAGATCCCAATTCTGTTTAAGGTCGAAACTTTTTCTGTAGGATCTATATTTTTACATTGTCAGTAATATTACATGAGTTTTCTGGCCCATTTATATTATTACCATTCTTTGGTATTATTGGTATTATTATAATTATTTCCTGAACTATTAAAGTTGGGCTATTTACTTTGAGGTCACCCTCTCTCTCATTCTTCACTCTTCTTTGTTCCTCCTCTCCCTTCTTTCTTCTCCCATCATTTCTTCCTTTTGCTAGCTCCCTCCCTCCTTCTTTCCACTCCCTAAATTGTCTCTTCTCCACTAAGTTGGCTTTAGTTTTTAATTATGTTCCAATTTCTGTATAGGCTTTTTCCTTCTTTTAATTTTGATTTAGCTCCCACATATGGGTGAGAACATGTGGTATTTCTCTTTTTGGGCTTGTGTTCATTCACTTAAAATAATTTCCTCCAATTCCATCCATTTTGCTGCAAATGACATTATTTCATTTTTTTTTTACAATCTCACTTTTATAAAAAAAATAATATGCCTGACTAGACGTATTTGTAGTAAAATCTTAACAGAGCTTAGTACTTGGAGTACATGTTATTTTTATGTTCGTCTTTGTGCTTTTCTGGATTCTACAATGAACACATATTCCCACTGTATTTCAAAATTAGTGATAAAATAATGAAAACATGAGTGCACACCTGTAACCTCAGCAACTCAGGAGATAGGAGGATCATGAGTTTGAGGCCAGAGGCAGCCTGCATAACTTAGTGGGACCGTGACTCAAAATAAAAAATAGAAAATGGGCTGGGGGTGCAGCTCAGTGGTAGAACACTTGCAAAGTGTGTGCAAGGACCTGAATTCAGCTCCACTGAGACTGCAAAAGAAAGAAAGAAAGAGAGAGAGAGAGAGAGAGAGAGAGAAAATATCACAATAGTAGTCTCTCTATGGACCCTAGCTTGCCTCCCTCTGAAATGCACTCTTTACTGATTCTTCATTGCTTCATGCTCACACTCTGAAGTGGTCTTGTTGCAAACCAGCTAGTTTAAGCAAAAGAGATTTGCCTTAAGGACAGATAAGAAACAGGACCTCTTCTGAAATCTGATTGGCAGGACTAGTTGGACTGTTATTTACTGTTCTTTCAAAATCTTCACTCACCATCCAGCTTCCTTAGTGCCTGTGTTATTAGTTTTAGTTCTTGGAAAAGCCACTCTGGTTGGCTGTGCCTGGGGTTGGCTACACATTTGATGGTACCCTACCTTGCCCATTAACTGTGGCTGGCTGGGTGGAATTAAATAGAAATTTATGGTCTCCTCTCTCTTAGCAGGATTGTACTTACATTCCTTTAGTTGCAATAAGATGGAAATTTCAGTATATATCTCTATGTTTCCTGTCAAGTGCAACCTCCATTCTATGTAGATATTTGCTGCTTTTAACTCTCTGCCTGAAGGTGGAAATGTTCATTGGTCCTTGGACTTGGGCACTCTTGCTTGTTCAATGACTAGGAGAAAACCACCAAAAATCTACCTTGACATGAGAGGTAAGTTTCTGCATTTGTATTAGGCTACTCCTATTCTACCACATGGACGGGGATTTAACTCAATTGGTAGAGCACCACTCTGCAGTCCCTGAGGCCCTGGGTTTGATTCCCAGCACCGCAAAAATGGGAGAAGGATGTGGCAATCCACTCCCAAGGCAATCCGGAAACAATCAGCCATTGAAAACCCTATGAGGGTCGCTATGAGTCAGACAGGACTCAATGGCACCTAACAACAACATTCTACCCCATAACCTGTAGCAGTACCACTGTGGTGTCCAATCCCATCAGATCTCAGAAGCTAAGCAGGGTCGGGCCTGGTTAGTACTTGGAAGGGAGACCGCCTGGGAACACCAGGTGCTGTAGGCTTGGGAGAAGGACCTGGCAGCTCACTCCCAGAAAACAATCAGCCATTGGAAACTCTATGAATATCAGAGAGGCACTAAGAATAGTGTTTTGCCTGTTGTATGTAGGGTTGCTATGAGTCAGACACTGATTCGACAGCACCTAACAACAACAACAATTCTTAGACACACACACACACACACAGACACAGGGACACACAGACATACCACACACACACACACACGCACACACACACACACACACACACACAAACAAAGGGAGAATAGTACTATTCACTACATCATCTTCCTAAGGGCAAGATCCTTGGATAGTATGAAATTTAATCACAATCTCCCCTTGTGATGAAATCCCACTCCAATATTCTTTGCCTTTATTTGGAATGTAAAGGGACAAGTTTCTCTCTAATCACATTAAAGAATCATATAGAAAGAAGAAAAGAAAAAGAAAAAAGTACAGAGGAAAAAAGGAAAGAGGAAGGAAGGACAAAAAAGAAAGAAGAAAGAGAAAGAAAGAAAGAAAGAAAGAAAGAAAGAAAGAAAGAAAGAAAGAAAGAAAGAAAAGAAAGAAAGAGAAAGATCAAAGGAAGAAGAGAAGGGAAGGAAGGAAAGAAGGAAGGAAGGATAGAAGGAAAGAAGGAAAGAAGGACAAGCAACCTGCAAGAAGGAAGTTTCTTATGTCGCTTTTTGTCGCTTAGTATGAAAGTGTAGGCGTGTTTTAGGAAAGAGGGCAGCCATCTGAGCTCTTCCATTATAGAGCAAGGCTCAGCTAGTTATTCCCACAAGAAGAGATATTTGTTCCATGCCAGCTTTTCAGAGTCTCTGGGCCCCTTTGGGGATTTTCCAAAGGGTCTTCTCATGGTAATAGGGAGTTCCCTTTTAGTGTTTGAGAGCAAAGGGGGCAGGTTAAACCAGGAGAAGTTTCCTCCCTCCCTCCCTGGCCACTGAGGCTACTATCATCTCCACCAGCTCCTATAGTGTTTGACAGCTACAAAACACAACACTTAATTATATTTTTGTCTTGTATTGTCCCTGAAAGTATCTGAGTGACATTTAATGTCTGCTAGATATTTAGCACTTTGTAGCAGAAGCCATGTTGTGTCACTTAAAAAAGAAAATATGCTTCATGGTGTTTTCCAAAAAGTTCTGAACTCTGAGCTGGTCCTCAAATAGGATATTAGGGAAATTCAGCTCTCCACCAGCAGGTTAAAGCAGTTATTAAGCAGCATGAAAAATACATAAAAATATCTCAACTTTTTGAAAAATCTTATGTCTGTCTCTTTGTACGCCAAAAATATTTTTTTGTTTTTGTAACTTGGACAACCCAAGACAACTTGGCCTTTTGCTATGCAGTAATATCTCAACTTGTGAAGAGTTGAGTCCACCAATAATTTTTTAGTTAGGCAAAAAAAGAAAACATAAACAAACACAACAACAAATGAACCCCACTTTTGAGCATTCCATACCTTTTATTATTGTTGTTCTTATTTTGATTTTTCATATTTATGGAACATAATGTGATAATTCATGTATATGATTTGCAATGATCACACCAGGGTAGTTGGCATTACCAACTCCTCAAACTTTTTTCCAAATTTTTGATTGACATGTAATTATCATACAGATTTATGAGGTACAGTATAATATATTTCAGTATATGCATACAACATGTACTGACCAAATCAGGGTTAATTACATTGTTGTTGTTAGGTGCCATCAAGTCGGTATCTGACTCATAGCGACCCTCATAGGGTTTTCAATGGCTGACTGTTTCGGGATTGCCTTGGGAGTGGATTGCCAGGCATTTCTCCCATTTTAGCGGTGCTGGGAATTGAACTCGGGACCTCAGAGACTGCAGAGCAGCACTCTACCAACTGAGCTAAATCCCAGCCCTACATTACATCATCACCTCTTTGTTATTACTTTGCATTTAAAACCTTTATGCTTCTCTCTCTTAGTTATTTATGAAATATATAATAAATTATTGTGAACTATAGTAACTCCACTGTTCTTTAGAACACTAGGATTTATTACTTCTATCTAACTGTATTTTAGTACCATTATCCAACCCCTTTACCCTTCTCCCCACCACCATTCCAAGCCTCTAGTAATCACTATTCTTCATTCATGCTGAATGTTTTATCATCCACATATGGCAGAAAACATGCAGCGTTTTTCTTCCTGTATCTGACTTATATGAGTTAACATCATGTTCTCCAGTTCCATTAATTTTGCTGTAAATGCTAGGAAAACATTGTTTATTTTTAATGGCCAATATTCCATTGTGTATATATACCATGTTTTCTTTATCCATTCATCCACTGATGAGCAGCTACACTGATTCTATATCTTGACTATTGTGAATTATTGTTGTTGTTAGGTGCCGTCGAGTTGGTGTTTGACTCATAGAGACCCTACATACAACAGATGAAACGCTATTGTTGTGCTTCTCTGATGTTCATAGGGTTTTCAATGGCTGGTACTTTTTTGGGAGTAAGTTGCCAGGTCCTTCTCCCAAACTACTGTGAATACTGTAGTAATAAATACAGATATGCAGATGTCTCTTTGATACCTAACATACCATGTCTTAAATTGTTGGAGCTTATAAGAACTGCAAACAATAACAACAACAAATGAAAAGCCCATGGCACTAAATGATAATGTTTTCTTGGTTGTCATGGAAATGACGACTGAACAGCAGCGGGACAGCCCCTGCAGGACACAGGTCTTTTATTTGATTATCAGCAATGGAGAATCACTTTAGAATTCCCAGCAAGAACAGTTACTTCACCAACCTGCTGTGCTGAAATAGCAAAGGACTTCCTAAGGCAGGACCAATCTCAGATCCATGGTCTATTTCTGCAGACAATGTCTTATCTGGACTTTGTCACTTATAATATTTGCACCTTACCTTCCCAGTATAGAAACAGAGGTAATAATGTATCATCTGAATAATACAAGTAATAATAACCAGAGATTAATAACATGAGTGTTGCAAGGATTAAATAATATAAAGGAACTATGTTTGTCAATGAATGAGTATGCCATGCTATTTTTTACTGACATTGGTAACATACAATTGTGTTTACCATTTTCTCACAGAGCAGAAGTGGATATAGCCATCTCAAAGCTTCTCGATCATGAGGAATAGTCATTTAGCAATTTCCATAAGAACAAAGTTTCATGGCATAGAATGTTAGTGAAAGGCAGCCTCTAGTATATAGCCTTTTCCTCTCAAAACAATTGTCTCAGGTATGTGCCCTTGTTTATCACCATTTTACAGATCAGGAAACCGAGGTCACACAGCTGGCAAGTGATAGAGTTAAGGCCCAAGCCTTTCTCTCGTGAGTGCCAAAGCTCCAATCTGCACTCTTTAGCACAAACAAGCTTGATGACACATTCTCAGACTGTGACTGAATGAGTGAGAGATGCCAGTCCTTAAACAAACATTTGGGAAAAGTTACCAGTGCAAATTGGGATTAGAAGGGAATAGTTCTTTTCCCTCCTGGATGTTTACACTGGTGGTTTGTCCATTCATGAGCAGCAAAACACAGGAAATCTGGGCTGTGAGTTGTTGGGATCTAAGGGAGGCCATGATTGACTCATGTGTTGTTCCTATACTATGCTTGCCAATTATATTTTTAAACAGCGGCTACTGTTATATACTTTTTTCTCTCTCAGGAGTTCACAAACAAGTTTTTAATTTTAAGGTCAAATTGGAGGTCACCCTCAAGGTATGGGAAATTCCATTCCCATGGCTGCGTCTGGACACAATTTCTTTCTCCCGGAGGGCATTCTGGAATGTAGACTCACAGGCTGACAGGCAACGTGAGACGCAGAACAAGGCTGCAGAAACGTGCTTGGTGGGGAAGCTTTTTTCTTCCATTTCCATATGAAAATTGGAAAATAGAAAATGTGGAAAATGAAAAGTTCAAAAATATTTGAAGTGGAAACAAGAATCTTCCTTTCGTTATCAAAATTACCTCTTCCCTTCCTCAGGTTTTATTAAATAGATTATAACCTTTCATCAGCAAATAGTCAGGAGAGAATCTGAATTACACCTCATCCTAGAAAAAGGCATGAAGACACCTGGCTTCTTGGGATTTATTAGCTCAGCTAATATTGATGAAGATGAAATTAATCTGGATTATTGATACCTTGATGATGACAATGGTGGCAGTATGAAAGTAACCTGAGTCTCTTATGGAAAGATGTGGCAGTGTCCTAACCCTTTCTAACCTCCTGGAAGAAGCAGGGACTGATCAATACCACCCAATGTGCACTGTGACTTTTATAAAGTCACACTCCTGATTTATGCCTCAAGGATTGCCCATTAGCTCAGCAGCCAGGTGCCTTGGCAGGGCAAATGCTCTAATCAGGGGCTTTACTCTGAATACCGACTTCTTTTAATACCCAGGATACCTTGTTTAGACCACTCTTTTCCTCCACTTCCTTTCTGAAGGGAGGTTGGCTATAGAACATGTTCATTGTTTGTTGAGGTATTCTTAACAAATCACCCTCTTGATTTTTACTTCGGGTCCGCAGATCTTCACGGTGATGTCTCACATGAGCTTGACTAAGTGATATTTAAAAACCATGGCTGCTGAAATCTGACCTAGGTTAAAAAAAAAAGTCACACACACACACAAAAGCTCTGCATTCTCTTTATGAAATGCCAGCTCCAATCTGGATAGAGCCCATAGTAAATTACCCACCTGTTTTCACTTACATGACATTAAAAAACACTTATACATCATTACATTTTTGTATCATATTAGTGAAAATGAATGCAAACGTAATATGAGACAAACAGTGCTAATGAGATAGAACATTGTTCCTGTGTTGCCCTGATAGGATTACTGTGGCCCTGATCAACTTGTGGTCATTTCATGGAACTCTTTGAACCTTGTTGTCTTGACAAAGAACAGAATGAGACCTTCGTTGCCAGCACCTGCTGTTTCTCTGCCTATTTAGACTATTTCTCAACACAGTTAAGCTGAATCACCAAAAGACATTGAAACTTTCAGAACTCAGTGAAAATCAGGTTGATTTCTTGTGGACAGTTTAGAAATGCAGTTGTCATGCACACACGTATGCCTTTTTTAAATTGAAAAGCATGACTAGAATGTGGCCAAAATATTTGTTTCTAAACGGCAGTAGCTTTCATTTAGGTTCACAAATACCCCACAATGCATTCTAAGATAGGGAGTATCTCCAGAAAACTAATGGCAAGCAACATTGTACCTTCAATAGCAATTATCAGCAGCACAAACAAAATATATACTTTCCTTAAAAAAATTGATACAGTTTCCAGGGGGCAGGAAAAAAGAAAGGAAGAGCCCTCCAACTTCACTTTGTTAAAAGTGCTTCATATTTACCAAAGTGTGTTGAGTACACTATAGCTCCTCTGTCCACCTCATCAGTTAAACTCCATGAAAAAAAAATCATGGAGGACCATGAGAATTCAGTTTCAATCCACTTTGTTTAAACAAGTGCTATAGTGTATTTGGGAGAAGGATGTAGCAATCCACTCCCAAGGCAATCCGGAAACAATCAGCCATTGAAAACCCAATGAGGGTCGCTATGAACTAGACATGACTCAACAGCACCTAACAACAGCAACATAGTCTATTTATCTAATGTTGGAGGAAGTTGCAGGAAGCGTGGGTGACTGAACATGGAACATGGTGCCCTGTCTCATAACTTAGACTCCACCAGATGGTCAGGAACAGGATCCATAGTGAGCAGAAAGAGCAGGAGGGTTCTGGCAGATAAGCAGCTTCTGCCTCTTTTATATACATATATATAGACAAATACATAACTAAATTTTATTTTCTTCATTGATGGGACTCTATAATTCACTACTACAGTATCCAGATTAGAATAACTGCCCTAATTTTGGATTTTTCATGCTATTTCCTGTTTATAGTGGCCATATAATCTCCAGAAGCTATTTGATAAGCACGAGAAATTCACCATATAGTGTAAGTCTTCATTATCTCTCAAGCTAGTGTTTACAACCTCCCTAAATTCTATTATCACCTCTTCTACAAAACATTAGCAGATCCTTTTCTGAGTTCCATCAGGATGGTTTGCTTGTGTGTTTACTATAGCATTTACTTACTTCATGTTCAAATTATACATTTTTGTATGTCCTTCTTACCTACTAGAGTAAAAGCACCTGCGTGCCAATACTTGTCATGGATTCTCACAAAAGAGAGAGTTGTGCTAAATACCCACTAAACCTGGTTGTTGTTGACAGCTCACTGTCCAAAAGAAAAAGTCAAAATCACCCGTGCTCCCGTGCTAGAGCAAAGTTGAATCTTAGTGGCATCTCTGAAATTTTTCACTGATACTTTATATAGGTATTTTAATATTTTCTGCTATTAAACTTCAGGATATTGTTTAAATTACTATTACTTTTTTGGGGGAAGTCATAATATTATTTAAATTGGTTTGTAATCAAGGACATTTTTAGGACAATGACCACAAATCTGACACATTTTATTTTTCCTTTCATCACATTACTTGCATTTCTGCTCTCACACATCTATTTTGTCCTCTATTTTTCTTTTCAAAATAGAAAATAGAAATGACAAACGTGAGATGTTGATGACATTTGGAGGTCAAAGAGGGTACATGTGTGTGGAGAGGGAGTGTGGAAGGGGAGCGATCCAGTTGAGGTTGAGTAGACTTGGTTACATAATCATTTCAGATTGATGGGCACCCCAAGGCAAGGGTTTCTAGGACAGCACTGAGTAAATATTTGTTGGATGAATCCTGAGAATAGGGTGCTCACTCTAATAATGGCTAATTGAATAGGTTGGGAGTCTATTGCTTGGAGAAAAGGATTTAAAAGAAGTATCTGGAACAAATAATAAAAGTAATTGTACCTTCATCTTCCTTGGCAAGGGTTTCCTTAATTATCAGCCTCAGATGTTGGAGCAGAAAGGCAGGTTAATGTGACCAGTGAGCTGTGTGGTTGCAGATAATTTAAGTTTTCACTATATATTTGGAAGAGTGTACGTAAAATTTTTCCCTTTTTCTCTTTACTATTTCACCAAACTGTAAAGGCTTAGCTTCTTAAAATAAAAAAATCAAATATCACAATTATAGTCATAGGAGACAATTCCTTTCTCTAAAACTAACTTAAAATTTTCAAAAGAAAAATAGAGGACAAAATATAAATGTGAGAATAGGAATCAGAATAACGTGATGAAAGGAACAATAAAATGTACCAGATTTGTGGTCATACTCCTAAAACTGTCCTTGATTACAAATCAATTTAAATAATATTATGACTTTTCCCCACAAAGTAATAGTAATTTAAACAACATCTTAAAATTTAATAGCAGAAAATATTAAGATACCTATATAAAGTATCAGTGAAAATTTTCAGAGAATAACAAAGCAAACAAACAAAACAATCCTACTCTACATATGTATTACTTCTGGATTCTACTTATTTGGCAGTGACCAAGGGGTACTTAGAGTAATGATTAAACTTCAGTTAATGATTAGCAAATGACTGGTTTTTGAAGCATGGATTTATGTCAACATGAATCACTTTTGATGCTTAGAAATGCTATATATGCTTCTGAAGTGCATGCAATTATTAGGGATGGATGGTGCTGAGGGTAGAGAAGAAATGCAAGGAAATTGTTCCATTTTTTCCCCAGGGTCTGACAGTCAATGATACCATTAGAATTCAGTAGTTATAAGATTGGTTGGACCACAAGAGGCCTGACTGGGAGTTTGATTAAAGCCAAGATTTAAGAAAGGTTCATAGCAAGAAAGGTTCATAGAAAGGTTCATGGATAGCAAGAAATCACATGTAAAAAGTGGGAGCAGGCAATTTATTTCAAAGAGTAGACTTGAAGGATCTAGGAGTTGGTCTCAGAGAGAAATCATGAAGTCATGAGATTGGATCAGGCACAAAGATCAGATCTCTGATATATAAGGAGACAGAGCAGTTCCTTGGAGAGTAGGGAGCATGATCCCAAAACTAAGGGTCCTGAGAGCTGGAAAATGAACTGAAGGAAGAGAGAGAAATAAAGAGTGTAGAAACATAAGTGTGAGGTTTGGAGGTCAGGCAGCATGTGTGAAACAGCCTGGGACTCCTATGATCAGAACTTTCTGAACCTGAGCCTACAAGCGAACACAGGGACTCCTTACATATTACTTTCTGTGGAACCACAGCCTGGGGAGAAAGGTTCTCAAGGAAGTTCTGTCTCATACAAGGACTCCCGCAGGACAGCTCCATGGTGCCTGTTGGATTTCTGTGGCCTTGCCCCTCCATGTCACATGTTGGACTCTCCAAGAGCAAATGCTAAGATCAGCCTAGAGTAGGAATGGTTTTGTAGGGAACAATACCCATGGGAGGAAAAGAGGCAGAGCAGGATTGAGCAGGAGGATATTTTGTCTCCTAGACTCAGTCTCTGCCACCCCAAAGGGGAGCTGGAGATCAAAAATAGCCTGGTAGAAGAATTCCACATGGGACAGAAATGACCATGCCCTTGTAGTAAGGATTTGCTCAGTCATTAACTGGAGTGCTCTTCAAGAAGAATGTGGCCTTTGAATGAATACAGAGGTGCATGCCGAAGTTGTAACATCTGGAAGCTGAGACGAACTGCAGCCCTTAAAGCAAGTCCTTTCTTAAAGGGGCATCTGGGTATCTCATCTCCATGTCTTCCACACAGCCTTTATGCCACATGTATACACTTGTACATATACTTTCAGGGAGTGACTCTCTAGGAGTCTGGTGGATCTCTATTCCAATACCCTATCATTCTAGAAGCTTCTGAGGAATATAGTGTATGGTGCTAACAGTGGCTGTCATGTTCATGAGTCCATTCCTGCACCTCTCTTGCTGAAAGGTGTGTTCACTGACAAGACACTAAGCCATAAAATGCTGTATCATGTGGGGTCATGTCTGAGGATCAGTTATACCATGAGGATCTGGATAGCTAGTGTTGGCTGAAGCCATACAGATAGAAAAAGGAAATCTATTCTTGCTGTAGACATCTATTCCCATGAGAATGAACCACTGCCATTTCCAAGATGGAAGATGATCAATGTACTCAAGCTGTCACCAATGGGCTATCAGAATTCTCAAAGAATAATGTCACCTGAAGACTCCACATTTGTCACTGTGGCTGGCAGGTCAGATGTTCAGAAGTGGCAGTAGCTGGATTGTCATTGGTAACTGGGAGTCCACCCGTATCATGCCTATGTTTGCCTTCTTATCTGCTGCCATGAATAGATTGTGTACCCTCCTGTCTGCACTGAATGTCCACTGAGGAGAGCTTGGTGATGTCACTTGTCCTAATCATTTTGTCTATATTGTCTCTGTGATTGTTAACTGCTTCTTCCAGGGAGCATGTTTTATGCTGAGCATTTGGATGTAATATAAAGATCTTCATGCTTCATATCCACTTCCATAAGGCAGTAGATATGTCTTTGGGTCTCTGTGGAGGAGAACTGGGAAGATCATTATGGTGTATATTTGCTGTGATGTTACGGTATTTCTAGGGAGCCCCAACCATATCTCTCAGTCGGTGGGCTCCAGGTCTGAATATCAACTTTGGTCCCACAATAACTGGGTACAGTGTCATAGATTTTTTACTGGGGAACCTACCCTGTCTTAATTTAAGTTAGAAATAGAACCAAGAGTAAATAAACACACACGTGCACGCGCGTGCACACACACACACGGAGGAGAAAAAGAGATTGAGAGATTGATTTATTGTAAGATACTGGCTTATGTGATTATGGATGCTGTCTGCAAGATGTAGACTCAGCAAAGTCAGAGGTATAGTTTGAAGGCCTGGGGAAAATATAATTTAATAATGATTTTATAATTCAAGGATTATTAGCAAGTTAGTGTGGTATGTATTCTCATCTGAGTTTAAAGGCCTGAGAGCCAAGGGGACTAGGGTTGGAGACTCATGTCCACCTCAAGCAGTTAGGCAGAGAGGAATGCAGTCTTTCTCTGCCTTTTTCTTCTATTCAGACCCTCAGAAGATCAAATGATGCCCACCCATACTGTGTAGGGCCACCTACTTCTTTACCAGGTCAACCAATTCAAATTCTGCTCTCTTCTGGAAACCCTCCCAGATGCATTCAGAAATAGGCTGTAGTCAACTATTTAGACATCCTGTGGCCCAGTCAAATTAACACACAAAATTTGCCTTCACATACCCTCATATTTCTGCTCCTCCATCTTTGCTACTTTGATATATGTGTGCATATTTATATGGATATGGATATGGATATATACACACGCATGCGCACGTGCACACACACACATGTTGGCCATCTCAACACCTTTCTCCAGACTAATTCAAGGTTGGGTCCTCCACAAGGGATGCTAAGGCAAGGCGGAGAGGGCAGGTTACTCAAGAGTAACATCTGTGAATGAAAAATGGGACAAAACAGTAAGATAGGGGGACTCATCTGTTCCGAGTATAGACCAGACAGGCATTGCAAGCTCTACACAGTGTACTGGAGCCAAGATTGCTTTTTAGGGGCATCCCATGGAGGGCCACAGTAGCAAGGCCCTCGTACCCCTGCTTGGCTAAGGGTAATGTTGCCCAGGCAGATGTTCAACAACAGCTCTCCCAGGGGAAGACCTGATTTATAGCATTTGCCAAGTTTTGTGGTGCAAATACTTGCGCCGTGGTTGACTGGTAGCATCATTGAGTGCAGAGTTGAGACGAAATGGGCAAATAATCAGCTATCACCCAGCTGTACGAGCCAGCACACTGCTAGCTGGAGGCTACCTCAGGAAGACTGGGCCTCACACTCCAAACCCAAGGTTAGCCTGAAGCAGCCTGCAGCTGGGGACTATCAGCTAATCACACTCCTTGAAGGAGTGTCTGAGCCACATATCAAGATTGAAGAAATACTGTATGTTTCCTTTTGGTGTAAGGAAGAAGTGAAAAGGGAACATTAAATGTAGTTCAGAATGGAAGAGTGAGAGTTTTGCTTTTCTCTGTGTTATGAGTTAATTTGTCATAATAGAGAGAAATGAAGAATCCTTACCTCAACCAATACTTTCCTTACCCTCTTTCCATGTAGAGTTGTCACTTAGGACTTATATACCCATGGCAAAAGATTATTTTTAGTCTTCTACTTTGAGGAATATGAAAAGGAGAAAGGTCTATTAGGACAGGAACTAATATTTGCTAATAGGGATTTATACTTTATTTCGCATATCAATACCACAGATGTACATCATCTTATAGATAAAGATATTATGGCCCAGGATCATTAAGTAACTTCCTCATCCTTGAGAATTTAATTGAGTTTTTTACTTTAATGAGTTAAGTCTGAATCCCCTGTCTCTCAATGATCATATAACACCCTATTTTATTTCCAGTTTAGCATTGGTATGTTAATGTTAAAATTATTTATATGAATTTCCATCCTACTAGCCAGGAAGTTCCTATGGCAATGACTCTCTCCCCAGTGTCTGATATGTCTAGCACATCCTAGAAGAGTGAGTAAACTAAAATTTGGACCCAGAATTTCATGCTGGAAAGCCATTGCTCTTCTTTCTGCTAGTGTTTTCATTTAGTGGTATGTGTATGAATATGCATGCATATATATGCATTGCTGAGTGCTCATTAAAATATGTTGTTATTCTTGTTAGGTGCCCATGAGTTGGGTCCAACTCATAGCGACACTGTACAACCAAATGAAACATTCCCTAAATCTGTGCCATGCACACAATCTTTTTTTTTATGTTTAAGCATATTGTTGCAGATACTGTGTCAATCCAGCTAGTTGAGGGTGTCCTTTTTTTTTAATTTGATGACCAGCCACTCTCCCAAGCATGATGTCCTTCTCTAGGGGTTGATCCCTCCTGCCAATATGTGCAAAATATGAAGAAGAAAAATATACATGTATAGGCGAACAACCACAATGGCAGGTTCCAGGTCCGCCAGACAAGAGGCAAATGCCTTTAGCGTGAGTTGACTTGGACTCGTCACTCTCCTTTTCCTCCACATGGGCTTTACCACTCAATGTTACCAACACTGGGGCCTTTGTGTGGATCCCAGTAGCCTTCTGTGGCCCCGGTTCTTGAAGGTTGAGATAGGCTGAGGGATGAGGAGGGACCAGCATGTGGGTGGCGACCTGTCTGCTCAGCTGGGAAGCAAACTTCTTGCTTGTCTTTCTTCTACCTTTGAGCTGCCCATAAGCTCCCAGGAGGGTAAGAAAAGGGAGCTTAATTACAGAAACTGTTATTTACTAGGACCCCAGCAGAATCCATCAAACTAACTTCACCTTAATCTGAGCCAGATTTGATTATGAAGCCTATTTATCTGGTGTTTCCCCCTTTGGCTGTGTGTGTTTTGATTTAGGTATATATACTTACCGATTTGAAAAGTAGCTTTGTTTTGACACATTTTACATTTTGTAAAGTAATATTGCATGTAACATAATTTTTGGGGAAAAAAACTTACATTTAACACAAACAAACAAACAACAAGAAAAAGGCCTTTGAATTTAGAATAATGGATACCTGCAAGGCAGCAACTTGCTTGAGAGATTTTGCTCAAGTAACTTATAACTATCAATAGGAACCCCCAGGGATTTACGGCTGTTTTTGCAGAAGCTGTTTGCGGTGGAATAAACAGACAAGTGCTCTATATATCATTTTAAGTAAGACAAATAAAGCTCTGTTTCCACCTTACAACGATGTCATTGTCAGTTATATAAGAATAATTCTGTGTGACTTTTTATGAATTCTTCCCCTGTGCAGAAATACAATGGCCTAATTTTCCACTCCCTGTATTATAAATAAATGGGCTTCTTCAGCAATCTCAGGTCCACCGGAACCACCTCATACTGAGCAGAGAGCATCTTTCCTACCTTTCAGCACTCGCCTGTAGAAAGTGAAGGCAGTTGTCCACCTTTGAACATCTGGGGCATTGTAGTCCTATCACCTGCCACTTCCTCCCCTCATTCAATGGCAGCTCCATAAAATGAGCCATAAGCCTAAGACCATGACAGGTGCAGCCAAAGCCTGACTGATCTATGGACAGGACCCTTGTTTGAGGAAGAAAAGGAAAGGAATCAGTGGTGAGGGGGAGGGCACTTCTGTGGTGCCAACACCTGGGAAGCTGAGACAGGAGGATCATAAGTTCAAGACCAGCCTGGTCTAGTGAAACACTGTCTCAAAAAAAAAAATAGTAAAGGAATCATCAATTAATTAATGCAGATGACTTAAATATAAAGAATTTGTCTTATTTGGTAGACTGGTGGAGTTGTCTTGGATTTAGTTCACATGAAGGGAAGCAATTAATGGTCTCAAAGCAACAGCCACACCAATTTCAAGTTATCTGGAAAAATAGAGCAAAGGCGTTGATTCATAAGTTGAATTTTTTAAAGGCAGAACAATGTATATATATTCCTTGATTTCATTTTCTTTTTAAACTATTTAACTTTTCATCTTAACAGGTTTATTGAAGTATAAATGATATACCCAAACTGCACATATCTAAAGTATATAATTTTATAAATTTGGCGCATGCCGATACCAGTAATCACTGCAGTCAAGATAGTGAACATATCCATCACCCCCAAAAGCACTTTGTGTCCCTTTGTGATTCCCTCCTTTCCTCTTCTCCCTGATGGTTATGCCTCTTTGCCCGAGTCCCCAGGAAACTCATCAATCTACTTTCAGTCACCATCAATTTGTTTGCATTTTCTGGAATCTCACATAAATATGTAGTAGGCACTCTTTTGGTCTGTCTTCTTTCACTTAGCATAATTATTTTGAGCTCTTTTCATAGTGCAATGTGGTCATTCTTTGTATTGCTGAGTGTTGCTCTGCTGCGTAGATATATCACAATATATTTATCCATTCACCTGTTATGGGCATTCGAATTCTTTCCAGGTTTTAGCTATTACAAACAAAGTTCCTTGGAATATCTCTGTGTAAGGCTGTGCATGGGTATATGCTTTCATTTCTCTGGGGAAATAGCTAGTAGTGAAATAGCTGGATCATATGGCAGGGACACATTTAACATTTTAAGAAACTGCCAAAATGTTCCATAAAGTAGTTGTACCATTTTATATTCCCACAAGTAGTGCAAGAGTTCCAATTCCTCCATATCTCCACCAACAATTTATATGGTCAGTCTTACTCATTTTAGCCATTCTAATAGATGAGTAACAGGAATTCATTGTGGTTTTAATTTGCAATTTACTAATTACTGATGATATTAAGCATCATCATGTCCTTGCTTGACATTGTATATCTTCTTTAGTGTAATGTCTGTTAAATCCTTTTCCCCATATTTTTATTTAGAAGTTTGTTTCTTTATTATTGACTCTCAAAAGTTTTTATATATTCTGGATACAAATCCTTTAATACATTTGCAAATATTTTCTCTGAGTATGTGGTTTATCTTCTTATTCTCAGTAGTATTTTTTAAACAGCAGGAATTTGGCTAAGTACCATGGTGCTGTACTATAATCCCAGTGACTCAGGAGGCTGAGGCAGTAGGATCACATGTTTGAAGCCAGATGCAGCCTGAGTAACGGAGACCCTACCTCAAAATAAAAAATAAAAAGGGAGCAAGTAATGACATCCAGTGGTAGAGCAGTTACCTAGCACAGGCCTTGCCCTGCACACTCAACCTCCTAGTACCACACACAGTAATAATAATAATAATAATAATAATAATAATAATAATAATAAATATTTTTAAAAGCAGAAAATTTCAATTTTGATGAAATACTATTTATTATTTCTTTCTTTTATAGATTATGTTTTAGGTGTTTCATCTAAGATATCTGTGCATAATCCATGGCCACAAGGTTTTCTCCTATGTTTTCTTCTATCAACCTTATACTTTTACTGTTGCATCTATGATGTACTTGAATTAGTTTTTGCAAATGATGCAAGACATAGATCTTTTTTATTTTTGCTTTTTTACATATGGATAACCAATTGTTCCATACTAGTTGCTAAAAATATTATCTTTTCTCCATTGAATTCCTTCACATTTGTGCTAGAAATCAGTTGTTCATATATGTATGGATCACTTTCTGTATTTTTCCATCTCATTGATCTATCTTTACATTAATATAAATTACCTTGGTTGTTGTTGTTAGGTGCAGTCAAGTCGTGTTTGACTCATAGTGACCCTCATAGGGTTTTCAATGGCTGATTGTTTTGGGATTGCCTTGGGAATGGGCTGCCATGTCCTTCTCCCATTTTTGAGGTGCTGGGAATCGAACCTGGGACCTCAGAGACTGCAGAGCACCGCTCTACATTGTTTTTCAGGATTGCCTCATGAGTGGATTGCCACATCCTTCTTCCATTTTTGGGATGTTGGGATTCGAACCTGGGACCTCAGAGGCTGCAAAGCAGCACTCAACCAACTGAGCTAAATCCCAGCCTGCTATCTTGATTAGTGAAGCTTTATAGTAAGACTTCCAAGTAGTGTTAGTCCTCCAACTTGGTTCATCTTCAAAATTGTTACAGCTATTCTAGGACTTTTGCATTTCCATATGAACTTAAGAATCAGTTTGCAGTTTCTATAGGAAATCCTGTGGAGATTTTAGTGAGATTCATTAACATGTAGATCAACTTGGGAGTAAACTGATATCTTAGAAATTTTGAGCTTTCTGATATAACACACATATCTTTTTATTTAGATCTTTTTTAGATTTTCTTACATATTTCTATAATTTCTAGTGTGTTGGTCTTTATGTTTTTTGTCAGACTAGTTCCTGAGTATTTTATAGTTTTGGTGCTATTTTAAATTGTAGTTTTAAATTTTTAGTTATCAATAGTTTGTTTCTAGTATGTAGAAATAGAATGGATTTTGTCATTGTTTTGTTTTGATTTTATGGTGGTGGGGACCAAGCCCAGGGACTCATATATGACATCCAATTGATTTCTGTATAATTCGTATTTGATTCTTTAATTTTGTTGATCTCATTTATTAATTCTAGTAAATTTTTGTACATCCTATTAGATTTTCTACATAGGCAATAATGTCCTCTGAGAAGAAACATGGTTGAATTCTTCCTTTCTAATCTGGATGCCTTTTATTTCTTTCCATTGTTTGCTTAAGCCATCTATAACCCCCAGTAGAATATTAAATAGAAGGGGTTAAAGACATAATGATTGTGTTTGTTATTTTAGGGGAAGAGCATTTGTTTGGTCTTTTTTTATTAAGCATGATGTCGATGCTCTTAACCAGGTTGAGAAATTCACTTTAATCCTGGTTTGCTGAGTAATCAGGAATAAATGAACATGATTATTTTTCTTTTTCTTTTTTGTTTTATTAATAGGATGACATAAAATGATTGATTTTCCAATATTAAGCTGACATTGCATTCCTTTGATAATCCCACTTGGTCATATGTGCATGTCTTCTACATATTGTTGGACTGAGTTTGTTAAACTTTTGTTTAGAATTTTGGCATTTATATTTATGAGTGACACAGTGTGTGCTTTTTTTCTTTCCTCTTACGATGTCTTTGAAAATTATTATTAGAAAAGAGCTAGATGTCTTTGAATATTATTATTAGAAAAGAGCTAATGTCCATTGGGAAATATTCTTTCAAGTCAGTGAAGTCACTTGTGTTTCATTTTTTGTGGATATTTTAAAAAATACAAATATGACTTCTTTAATAGATATAGGACTATGCAGTTTCTCTATTTCTTCTTAAATGAAGAGTGTTTGTTTTTCAAGGAATTTGGCCATTTCCTTTTAGTTGCTAAATTTATTGGCATAAAGTTGTATTCATATCCTTCATAAAGAAGTGATGCCACATCTTTCAATCTTCACATTCCTAATTTGTGCCTTCTATTTTAAATATCAATCTGGCACGTAGGTTAGTAATTCTATTGATCTAAAAATAAGCTTTTGGTTTCCTTGAGTTTCTCTATTGTTTTTCTTTTTTCTAGTTCACTGTTTTACATTCTTGTCTTTATCACTTTCTTTCTCCTACTTAATTTGAGTTTACTTTCATCACTTTTTCCTGTTTCCTAAGATAGGCATAGTGGTCAAATATTTTTGCATGACCCCTCTAAATCTTTAATTTCCTATGTATGGGATGCCTGAAGTTGCCCCCCCCCAAAAAAATCACTTGTGTTCTGTTCATTTAAAAACATTCCTTTCATATTTCATATTTTACTGCTCTTCAAGTTTACTGATCTTTTCTACTACATTACCCAACTTAATGTTAATCATATTCCAAATATTTTTATTTTTTACATTGTAATTTTCACCTCTAGGAATTTGATTTGGCTTTTAAAAATTCCTCTACTATCTCTACATAACTTTTTTATTATATTGGGGTGCCAAAACTGTACACACATTTTAAGATATGTCATCTATGTATTACTTTTCAAAGTTGAACTGAATTGTGGTAGTAAAGTGTAGTATGACGTTCTGGATTATATTTCCCACCAGATGGATTGACACAGTGTCTGCAACAATGGGCTTAAACATAAATGAGATGGTTTGCCTGGCACAGAATCAGCAAGTGTTTCAATCTGCTGTACATAGGGTCGCTATGAGTCGGACTCGACTCGACAGCACCTAACAACAACAACAACAATCAAGATCAAGTGTATGACACATTCTTAAAACAGCAAAATGGAAAGTTTTCATCTCAAAGTGTATGTACATTTTTTGGCACCCTCTATAGAGAATACTATTCTAAAAATTGCTTTAATTGTCCTTGTATCAGCTCTGAGTCTGTGTATCAACTGATTAATCCATCTGTTCATAATGGTTGCTATTTTCCTGCTTCTTCATATGCCTACTAATTTTTTATAGGATGCCAGATATTAGGAATTTTACCCTTTTAAATAAGAAATATTTTTTAATTCCTATATTCTTCATATTTTTTCTGGGGTGCAGGTAAGTTGCTTAGAAAAATGTTAATCCTCCAAGATCTTGATTTTTGGATTTGTTATGTATGGTCAGAGCCTTACTCAGTCTAGGGCTAATTATTATTCAGCACCAAGACAAGGTTTTTTCTGGGTGCTCCACCAGTCCCTCAAAAACCTTGAGATTTTCCAGCCGGGGTATCAGGATTAGGCCCTATGTCCAGCCCTGTAAGACCTTGAGTCACTGTTACCTATAATCATTTCAAATTTGTTACTCTTTTGCCAGCAGTTCCTTATATGCACATATTGATTGGTTCTCAGATAAATACTCAGATCTCTATAGCTCTCCAGATATTTCTCAACTTCACTTTCTCCTCTTTATTACTCTGTCCTGTGAATTCTAGATGTCTTGGTCTTCCTGACAACTACATCTTCTTAATCCAAGGAATCTGTCAATTCCACAATGGTACTCTCTACCTTGTCCCAGCTATCTCAAGCCAATAAGCTGGGGATATTGAAGGACTCATTTGTTTGCCATCTCAAAAAGATAATATCCTTTTTGACTATTGTATAGTGTTTCACAAACTAACTTTTGATAATATGTTGTCTTTGGATGTTTCAGGCTAGGATAAAAAAATCTTGATCAGAAATGTAAAGCCTATGTTTCTTTTTCCTTTTGTTATCTTATTCCGACTTGTACATTCTGTGTGAATATAAAAACTTGAGCAATGAAGCTATACTGTATGTATATCCAATGTTCTGCACCAATGGGTTGGGCAGGGTCATTTCATTTTATACATTATTCACAATTTTGTGGCAGTGATTTTACAAAAGCAATACACATCAATAAGAGTTATTATATCTTAGATAGAGTGAATATATATTGGCATTTATGTTCAATGCATGCATATTTTATAAGTAGCAAGTACAGTAGTATTTGCAGTAGGAAATCAAGAATAGGTTTGGAGTCATCATTCTGAAAATTCTTTGTATCTCGGAAGTATTTTTATTAAAATACTTTCTAAAATTAAAACTTTCTAATACATAGCAAGATCTTTCTGACGAAAGTTTACTTTACTCACCTCTTCTTATGCTAATGAGTCCAAATTTCTTATCAGGACAATCTTTTACATGGAAACCCTTCTATCAGTTTAACTTGGGTGGCCCAAATATTGAGATTTCAGCTGCAACATAGCCTTTGCTGAAAGAATGTACATGTGGAGATATGTAGATGTGTAAATGTTCTCAATGTAGTGAAAGCTTCCTGTGAATTTGAGTTTCAAAGTGTCTTTTCCAGAACAACTACATTTCTTTCTCTTTTCTTTTCTTTTTTATAGTAACCCATTAGGAAGGTATTTGATCTGCTAATGAATTCCACCTGTGTGGAAAAGGCACATATGTGGCTTAGATTCATTGAAATGAGCAATTTAAATATGTTATTCAGGAAGTCTATCTCAAAATTGATTTGAAACCTCTACATAGCTTTATGTTTATTATTTCTGTGTTAAAATTTTAATAGCTCTTTGATACTAAGGTCTGGTATTGAAGGTTTCTCAGTAGCCTGTGGGATTTTGTACTGTATTTTTTCTGCCCGTTATACAGATACAACATTAATGGAATTATACATTAATCATTTTATAAGACATAATTTATAATTATGTGAGTAGTTTGTGCCATAAACAACTCACGTTTTTGCAGACAGAGATTAAAGCACTGCTAAGAACACATCTTTTAATTGATCTTGAAAATATGTATAGAGTGTTTCAACTGTTAATCTTTGCCTTTAGTGACAATTTGAGGAAGGAAATTGGACTTCAGTGCTTGTGATTGGCTTGCATACTGAAAGAGGAGACACAGACACCTGACGGGTCTGCTCCAGGATTTAAAATCCAAGCTGCACCTTGGAAGAAAGATCAGAGGTTAAATTAGAAAGAAGCTTTGATTCAAGCGGAGCTATTGCTGCATCCTGGAGAGTCACATAGGCTTTCTCCTCAGTGTCACCTGCCTTTCACCTGCTTAGCAGTCCTTCGGGGGTGGGAGATGTTGATCTACCATCTAAGTGATTCCTGCAAAAAATAGTGATGGTGAAAATCAATGACATAGCAAATAGTCCATCGACACAGACCTGGAATAGAAGCCCTATGGAGTTCATGTCTGGCCTGCAGTTGACATTTGAAATAGTTTCTAACCAGCCTTGCGTATGTCTCACTACTGCAGCTCTAACTCCTGCTACTTTTCTCATTGTCAATTTGGAAGGAAGGGAGGGAGGGAGGAAAAGCAGAGGGAAGGAAAGAAGGAGGAAAAGGGGAGGGAGGACCAGCTGCTGTGTTCAGAGTCTCAAAGAGAAATGAGGTTGTATCAAGCAAATTCCTGGAAAACCTTGCCTGGGGATGATGATAACCTCATGGATTAGAAATTATTTTTACTCGTTTTTGTCTCTTCCCTCATAAATAGCAAACAGTTTGTGATTATATGATGCTATATGTAAAATTGTTATTAAGATCAACTTCATATGGTACCTAAAATACCTCACCGATTTAAAGACTCTGGACTTTGATTTCATTGCCTCAATATTGCTTACTCCCTCTGTCCCAAAAATTCTAAATTTTAAATCAGAGGAAAAGATGAACAAGTTAAATATAGCTTAAAAAATAATTATTTCTCATCACAAGTGGATTGTTTGTTCACTGTGTAAACTGTCTCCAGGGGTAATAAATAAAGAAACAAACTTCATTGCACAGTGTTTTGTTTCTATCCCCAACACGCTTCTCAGTTACTTCCCTGTGTCATTGGTTGTGATACTAAATTATGATCAATAAGTCCCTGTGGTAATTTTGTCTCAAGTAATCACAAAATATGACCCCACCTCTCCACTTGTGTCTGTGACATGCACATGGCAGGGTGCTGGAGTTCTCAAACTCAGCACTACTGTGATTTTGGACAGGATGGTATTTTGATGTGTGGGGATGTTGTGTGTTGTTAGGTGATCAGCAATATCTGTAGCCTCTACCTACTATACTAGTTGCCTGTTTCACTCCAGCATTCATGGCCATCACAAATGTCACCAGATATTCACAAGTGTGCCCTTGGAGGCAAAATCACCACCTCTTGAGAACCAGTGATTGACTTGAACAAACAGGCTTGTGATATCAGAGCATCAATAACAACTCTTCTAATTACTTACTGTGGAAGCCTAAGTCCATTACTGATCTTCTTTAACTCTTAATTTCTGTTAACATTAAATGAGATTAGTTATGAAACACAGGCAACAAGCTCTGTGTATGTGGCCCGTGTGTGTGACCTGAACCATTTTAACTCCTCTTCCTTCATTAAAGACTATAATATCAGATGTAGATTTTAAACACTTAGAAGACAAAAGGCAGCTAACATAACATCTACATGCTTGACAGACATTTTCAGTGGCATACATATACTTTCTAAAGATAATAATGCTTTCTTTATTTTCTGTACTCCATTGAAATATGTCTAGTCTTTTATCAATTTAAGGAAAGTTTTCACATGCTCTTGTCTCCTGCAAAGTTGAAAAGAAGATTGGTAGTCTCCAAAATATAGGATAATCATTTCATAACCATACGGAATAGAAAACCAAAAGAAAATTATATAGCAAGAGAATATATATGGCATGATTTTAAACATAAATCCTTTCTTTTGAAAGTGGAGTAAGAACCTAATTTATATTGTATTTACTCTGTTCATAGGATCTTTTTCAGGTATTATGCTTTTTGTCTATCTTCTTTGCTGTTTTGACTCTGTAACCATGAAGAAGAGCTATTAGTGAGAAGGGAGATGTCTCGGGTATTAAAGTGATAGGTGGGAAGTACAATAATATCTCCTTCCTGAACATCTTTTTACTACAAGATAATACCCATTCAAATGTGTTGCCTATTCTCAGAGCCTCCGTTATCATGGAGAAGTTTGCAGCCATCTTGAAATACAAGTAAAAACATTTTTAGTTAGAAATTTCACTCTTAACTGAAGAACATAATGTAGCAATATTCACTTTAGGGAATTTCAGAGATGGCAAAAAATGTAATCTATTTAGATATTAAGTTGAACATAGGCCTGAATAATGTGGTTAAGAATAATTGGGATCCAATTATTCAAAGCTTCAAAGAGGACTTTGACAAGTGGAATTCCCTAAATTTACATTTGTGGAGGAAAGTTAGAGTGGAGAAATGATTTCAGCACCACAGTTTAATTTCCTGTCTCCCCCAATCCCATTGGGAGATACTTTTCAGTAAATTGGAGAAATTTATTTCTGCATTTATGTGGGGGAAAAAAAAGAAAAGCAAGACTGAGTGCTTCTGAGGGAAGTACTAAATTGGAGCCAAAAGATAAGAGAGACAGGGAGAGCAAGAGAGAGGAAAGACAGCAAGAGAAGGAGACAGAGAGAGAGGCTGGGTGAACCACCCTGATTTTCTCTAGCATACAGATTTTAAAACTCTAAAGCAATTTCTCTAGCAGACTCACCAGACCAAAACATCAATTTGGACATTTCAGCCACTTTCACTATCTATGCCATTTATCATGAGTAAACACATTAGCTATCAGATCATTGGTTTTTGAGCAGGTCAAAGTAATTTAATTGATTTGGATTATCCAATAAACACAAAGATAATTTAGCCTATATAAGGAGAAGGAAGGGGGGACTATTACTGTCATTCATAAAATAAATTGTATTCCAAGTAATCTTCTAAGGACACTAAACATGTTTTCTTATTAAAGTCCCCATTGTACATATAAGAAAACTGAGACTTGGAAAGAGTGAACCACTTTTCTAGGGCCACACAATAGCATATGTTTGGGTCAGGAAAGAAAAAAATAGTTAAATCAGATTCCTAAGTTACTAACACAGATCATAATAAATATTCACTGAATCATGTTGGTATAAAGAACGCAGTTGGTGTTAGACGGGACTTGTTACAAAATGACACCTTCCTATATGGTGGTGCCTTCTACCCACTATGCCCCAGTCTTCAAAAAGCCCACCCAAAAGCCTGCCAAAACCTAAATCAAAACCTGCCCTGGGGCATGGCAACTGATGACTACTTCCTTTTCCCTCTTCTGGCCTATCAGAACCCTCCATGTACCACTTCCTACCTAACCTGATGTGATACATTAGTCACCCCTTCCCCCTCCCACGTAGAGCCCATAAAAGCCTTGCCCTTTCCTCTTCCAGTTGCTGCTCTTTCCTTTGTTAGAGACAGCCCTAGCAGCTTCTCCAAAATAACAGTCTACTAGAGTTTATGGATTTTCGGCTTCTTACCTGGACTCAGTTACAGCTGGATTCAAGCCACAGATGAAAATATTGGGAAAGTAAGAAGACTAATACAGAGGGATCATGAGCACAGATTTTATCACTATTTAAACAGATAATCCTTACCATTTAATAAGCATATATTACATCATTTAATTCTCACAACAGCCCCTAGGAAGTAGTTTAGACAACCATTTTACAGATGAGAAAACCACATCTCACAGGGATTAAATGCAGACCCCAATCAGCAGCCAGAAGGGACAGAGCCAGGATTCTCAGGGTGGCTCTTGACTAGCCTGTCTTGGCCATCCTTAGTGCACAAAGCATCTCATTACCAGGGAGTTCTCGATCCTAAGATGTTTCGAGGGGAGGAGATTGTGGCAAACCTAGCCTCTGTGTCACTCTTTTAGTTCAAGTTCCCTGAGAGAAGCAGCCAGGAGAGGAGAAATGAACTATGCAGGCTGAGCCCATCTGATCTGGAGGCACATGGCCAGAGCTGCAGGTAACCATGTGGACACAAAGATTTCAAAGGCCTCAGGATGTTTTCGGCTGTGAGTTCATTTCCTCTCCTCTCCGTATCTCCATCCCAGCCTTCCTAAAATACCAAGTCATCCACAGCACCACCCTGGCTGGTCGTGTGGCCACAAGCCACGGGTCCTCAGCCTGTGTGCATCTAGCTCACTCTGGAGGGGACTCTGTTCCTCCTTCAGGATTGTTGCCACACCCATGGGGAAACAAGAGATATTTCATTTCATTGTGGAGGATTCAAATCAGATCCAGTCTCTGGCTATCGTGGGGATTTTATTGCTCTGTTTGTATTTGTTAATCTGTGTGTTGGGATTTGTTTGTTGTTTCTTTCCTAAAATGATGATTTTCCAGCCTCATATGGTCAGAATATCATTGCTCTGTCCTGTCAAATTTTCCTCAGAGGTAAGCAACTGAATGTCTGAAGTAGAAGGAACAGGGACACCCATGCCAGGCCAAGTCTCTTGCTGTTTAGGAAACTCCAGGATGGGTAAGGGGACAGATTGGCCAAACATCCAGAGCAGGGACCCCGCCAGTCCTGTTTGTTCACTCTTTTCCAGCCTCTTTGGCCTCACACATTCTGCGGATTCCAGTGTGCCCTGACCTGGGCCTTCCTAGGGAAGATTCCAAGCCAAAGCCTGTGTTTCTGAGGCAGATCTCATAAAAATGCTTTTGTTTTCTTTGACACAGGTTCTATCCATGTATTCAAGGTTGACCTCCAATTTGCGATTCTTCTGCCTCTGCTTCCCAAATGCTGGGATCACAGACCTGTGCCACCATGTCTGATTTCATAAAATATTTTTTAATGTTCACTTTTATTTCAAGCTACTTTGCATTGTATAGGAAAAAAATCTGTATGGACATAGATAAAAATGTGTCATTTGTCTTAGTATGTAAGCAGGAAAAATAAACCTACAGTCCATTCTCACCTGCTTGAAGAGTAGGGTTTGACAGAACTGAGTGATTGTACCATCAGAGCTGATAATCAATGGTCTTTCTCAGGTAATTATATACAGATGTCCATTTTTCTCTTTTTAAATATTGAGATACAATTTACGTAGCATAAATTTGCTCTTTTAAAGTGTACAATTCAGTGTACTTCTAAGTATTTTCAAAAAGATGTACATCCATCATAACTAATTCTAGAACACTTTCAATACCCTAAGAAAAAATCCAATCACTCCCATTCTTCACCCCCCCTCCCCTCAATCCCCTAGCAACGATTATTCTACTTTCTTTTTTCAGTACTAGAGTGTTGAACCCAGGGCCTAGTGCATGCTAGGCAAGTGCTCTACCACCAAGCTGCACCCCCAGGCCCTTTTCTTTTTTTTAATTTTGAGACAGGCTCTTGCTAAATTGCACAAGCTGTCTCTGGCCTTGAACTCATGATCCTCTGCCTCACCCTCTCAAGTTGCTAGGATTACAGGTGTGCCCCTTGGCCCTAGGCTTTCCATCTCTATAGATTTTCCTATTCTGAGCATTTCATATAAATGGAATCATACATACATGGCCTTTAGTGAGTGGTTTCTTTCACTGATTCATCCTGTTGCTTCACTCATACATATGTTTTTAAACAAATTTATTGAAATATAATTCACACGTTATAATCAATCCATTTAAAGTGTATATTTCATTGTTTTTGTTATATTCACAAATATGTTTAAACTTCACCACCATCAATTTCAGAATATTTTCATCACCTCAAAAATATTTCTATACCTTTTAGCTATCATCACCCAATCTCCCCTTTTTTTTGCCCACGCAACACATCCCACAGCTCTAAGTACCCACTAGTCTACTTTCTATATTATAGATTTCTCCATCCGGGACTTTTATTTGGAAGTAATCATACAGTATTTGGCCTTTTGTTACTGCTTTCTTTCATTTAATATAATGTTATCCAAATTTGTACGTTTAAGCATTTATCAGTATGTCATTTCTTTTAATGGCCGAATAATATTGCCTTGTATGGATACACTGAATTTTGTTTACCCACTAATTATATGATGGGCATTTGAGCATTTTCCTCTTTTTGGGTGTTATGAATCATGCCTCTATAAGCAACCAAGTATAAGTCTTTGTGTTGACATACAGTGTGTTTTCATTTCTCTTGGGTGTATACATAGGAGTGAAGTTGCATCATATGCTACCTTCATGTATAACGTTTTGATGAGTTGCCAAACTGCTTTACAAAATAGCTACACTGCTGAGTTCTGGGTTGCTTGTCTATAATCCCAACAACTCAGGAGGTTGAGGCAGGAGAATTACAAGTTCGAAGCCAGAGTCAGCCTATGCTGACTGAGAGCCTGTGTCAAAAGAAAAAATATAAAAGGTTGGTAGTGTTGCTCAGTGGTAGAGGGCTTGCCTAGCATACATGAAGCTCAGGGTATAACTCTCTCATATTGCAAAATCATAACAAAACAACAAAAAACAAAAAGCAGTTGGACCATTTTATACTCTCACCAGCAATGTATGAGAGCTCCAATTTGTCTACATCCTGACCAATAGTTGGCATTGTCTTTTTATTTTAGCCATACTAGTAAGTATGAGAGCCTGCAGCCATACCCCTGTGGCATCTGATCCCATCAGATTTTGGAAGTTAAGCAGGGTCGGGCCCAGTTAGTCCTTGGATGGGAGAATGCCTGGAAACATCAGGTGCTGTTGGCTTGGGTGAAGGACCCTTGGCAACCCACTCCCAAAAAATCAATCAGTCATTGAAAACCCGATGAATAACAGAGAAGCACTAACAATACTGTTTCACCTGTTGTACATAGGGTTGCTATGAGTCAGACACCAATTAGATAGTACCTAACAACAGCAACAAGAAATAGATATGACATGATACCCCACTGTGGCTCCGATTTGCATTTACCTGATATCTAGTGATGACCAGCCTCTTTTCATTGCTTAATTAACCATTTATATATCTTATTTGGAGAAATGTCTATTCAAACATGTTAATTGGATTATTTGTCTTTCTGCTGTTGAATTATAAGAATTCTTTATGCATACTGGATACTGGTCCCTTAGCAGATGTATGATTTGCAGATATTTTTCTCCCATTCTGTGGGTTATCTTTTCACTTTCTTTGTGTTTTTTGAAACACAAACATTTTAAATTTTGAACAAATGCAACTTATTTATTTATTTTGGGGGGCTTTTACTTTTAGTGTGTTTTCTTCTAAGAATTTTATAGTTTTACCTTTTATATTCAGTCTAGGTCTTTGAGCCATTTTATTTTTGTAGGTGATAAGAGGTAGGATTCATTCTTCATTCCTTTTTATCTGGGTATCTAGTTTCCCAGCACCACTTATTAAAAAGACTGATCTCCATTGAATTGGCTTGACTTTCTTGTCAAAAATCTATTAACCATAAATGAAAGAGTTTCTTTCTGGACTCTCAATTCTATTCTATTGATATATGTGACTATCCTCATGATAATACTGTACTGTCTTTATTGCTGTGGGTTTGCAGTAATTTGTGAAATAGTAAAGTAAGAGTTCTCCAGATTTGTTCTTTTTCAAGACAGTTTTGGTTACTTAGGGTTTTTTTGTTTTGTTTTGTTTGCATTTTTATACACATTTTAGCATCAGCTTGTCAAAAAACTCTAAATACAGCTTAATTCGGAAAAGGATTGTGTTGAATCTGTAGATGAACACAAGGAGTACTGCCATTTCAACAATACTAAATATTCTTATCTATGAATGAGGGATGTTTGCATTTATTTAGATCTTCTTTCAATTATTTTCAGTGATATTTTATAGTTTTCCAAATTTTCCCTTTTTTAGTCAGATTTCTTCCTAAGTATTTTATCTTTTTGATTATGTTACATATGGAATTGTTTTTGTTGATCTCATTCTAAGATTAAACTACTAATGAAAGTGGCAAGATTAAATTTCATAATCTTTCCCCTCCTCTTCCCATTGTAAAGTAGAGGTGGTAATAAATGAGAAAGTCATTACCGCAAAGGCCATGTAGTAGACAACAAAGAATGACACTTATTTTTCCAAAGCATATTATGAAAATATTCTCACTGTAATTCCAAGATTATCATCAACCACTGAGACAAGCTGCTTCCTTATTAGCAGAAATCTAAGGGCCAAAGTCAGCTATGTTATTTTGCCTCTTCAAGTGTCTCTCCCCAAAAGAACTGTGCAAGAATAGTTCAGTTAACTAAAATATTACTCCCTGCTAATCCTGTCTGTTGGTGACTAATTTGGGCAGGAATACTTGGTCTTCATGGTTTACTGCATATAGTCACCACTTACTAATTTTGATAGGATAAATAATAACCACTTAGCCTAGGTTTAGGACAAGGATTCCTTTGGCTCTAGAAACAGCTTTACAGAATTCTTTTATATCAATTTGTAATATAAGCTCTGTATTTGTGGTATAACCAAAAGATCTTGGAATAGAAATCAGAAAACATGGTTTCAAAGTGATCCTACGGAGCCAAACCACATACAAACACATAGGAAGAAAGAAAATACTAGGTTTGCACATATGCACACCCATGCACATACACACCCCCACACAGCTGCATTTTACACAACCCTCCATTGAAATTGCATCCTTCCTCTAGCTTCCATTCAGCCTTTTCCCTTTCCTTTATCAGACTTCTCTAGAGTGGGCTAGCTCTCTGCCACTACTTCATCTCCTACCTATTCTTAAACCCACAACACTCTGGTTCCCACTATTAGCTCTACAAAGGTGACCCAGATAAAATCACCAGTGACCTCCTCCTTGCAAAAACAAATGGGTAATTTTCAGCTCTTATCTCACTGGGCCATATATGACATTGCAAATTAGTTCCTCCTTTTTAACATCCTTTATTCTCTTCTTGTTTCCGAAATAACATATTGTTCGGGTTCTTCTTATAGCTCTCTAATCATTCCTTCTTGGTCTCCTTAAAGGGCTCCATATTCCATACTCCTTGCTTTTCATCAACTTCTATTTGTCCTTTCTATTAACCTCTGTGTTCAGTAGACTCTTAAATCCATGCCTCCAGCCTTCAGGCTCTTAAGTCCAATTATGTACCCAACATCTCCAACTTGACATCCACAGGCATCTCAAACTCTACATATTCAAACCTTAGCTCTTAGTCTTTGGGATTCAGGCCTCTCCTTTTGTCTCATGTATTAACTATTTCAGTGGATGTTATCATTTATCCAGCCAAATCATACGTTTTCTCCCTCTCCTTTAAACCCTTTCATACTAATTCTTCCTTGTAAACAACTCTCAAATCCAATCCCTCCATTATCACTGACACTATCTCAGTCAGCCTATCACTATCTTTCTTGCTTCGATTACCTTGTAGTCCCCTAACTCTTTTCTGTGTTATAGCTTTTACAGCCTATAATACATTCTCCAATGGCAGCCAGAGTGCTCTTCCTAAACCACAAATCCAGCTCTGTCTATCCTTGCTCAACACACTGAAAGGCTTTCCTTTGGATTTAATATTAACTCTAAGCAGAGCACAGTGGCTCATGCCTATAATCCCAGTAATTTGGGAGGCAGAGGCAGGAGGATCTCAAGTTCAAGATCAGAGACAGCCTGTGAAATTTAGAGAGGTCCTGTCTCAAAACTGTAATTGTTGTCAGGTGCCATCAAGTCGGGTCCAACTCATAATGACCCTATGTACAACAGAACAGAACACTTTCTGACCTGTGCCATACCCAGTACTGTGTCAGTGCTTCTCTGCTATTCATAGGGTTTTCAATGGCAGATTGTTTCAGGATTATATCAGGAGTGGGCTGTCAGGTCCTTCTCCCGTTTTTGTGGTGCTGGTGATTAAACCCAGGGTTTCAGAGAGCACAGAGCAGCACTCTATCAAGTGACCTAAACCCCAACCCTTTCTCAAAATAAAGAGTTAAAAAATGGGGTGAGGGATGCAGCTCAGTGGTACAGTGTTTGAAAAGCATGCAGGAGTAAGGCCCTGGGTTCAACCCCTAAGTACTCCAAAAAACAAAAACAAAACAAAACCACTAATATTAACACTAACTACCTTAATTTAAGGGTCTGAGATTTGGCTCAGTGGGTAGAGCGCTGCGCTGCAGTCTCTGAGGCCCCGAGTTCAATTCCCAGCACTGCAAAAATGGGAGAAGGGCCACTCCCAAGGCAATCCCGAAACACTCAGCCATTGAAAACCCTATTAGAGTCGCTATGAGTCGGATACTGACTCGAGGGCACCTAACAACAACAACAGCAACCTTAATTTGACTTATAAACCATTAATGTTTCACCTCTCAGTATACTGTTCTCCTAATTCTGCACACTGTGCACCCTCCATGGGAAACACACCCTAATCCTCACTCCCATCATCCTTTTCTTCACCTTCAGGCTTCATTCTGTGCTGCACCATCTGCCTGGAAGACTTTCAAGCCTTCTTCCCTATGTCCTCTCAGTCTTCATTTGACATCTTTGTTTAGCTCAGTTGTTTCTTCCTCAGTAAGGCTTTCCCTGAGGCCACCATCTCACACCTAAGCTGTCCACTTCTCCAGTGCACTCCCAGGGGCCACTTCCCGAGGTTTTCCCAGTGCTTGCTTGTCCAGCTGTGTCCACACTGCTCATGGCAACTTGAAGGTAGGAATGAAGTACAAAGGTTGAGCACAGGGCTGGGCACAATGTACAAACTCACAAGGTCTCCTGAATGAATAAATAAGCACGTAGGTAAGGTCGCATGGGCTCCTCTGAGTTCACTGTTCTCACATCAATGGGTTTCAGAATCCTTCTTCAGAGGGCTCTTTTGACAAGTAAATGAGATAAAGAATGTGAAATGCCCTGTTCAATCTGTGACTCAATGTGAATGTTCCATAAATGTTAATGCAAACCAAAGCGCAGTTTCTTTACTTTAAAAGTTAAGTACATGTCAGCTAAGTTAGCTAAGGTACAAATGGATGCTTCACCTGGAAATATTGTTCTAGAATTCTTCCTACTCTTTTAAGAAGACAGGTCAGGTGCTTCTGGTGGTGATTCTTAGAACACTGAGGTTCCGAAGTAGAACCCTAGACAATTAGCATGATTTGTATAGATGGTTTCAATATCAGACATGAATTTCAAACTTGTGTATGTGTGTGTGTGTATGTGTGTGTGTGTGTGTGTGTGTGTGTATGCGCGTGCGCGCACACATGGAGCTGTAGCACCCTAGCATCCAATCCTGCCTGATCTCAGAAGTGGGTGCTGTAGTCTTGGGAGAAGAACCCAGCATCCCACTCTCAAAATGATTAGCCATTGAAAACCCTATGAATAGCAGAGAAGCACTGACATAGTGGCGGGCATGGCACAGTGTTGGGGAGTGTTTCCTCTGTTGTACATAGGGTCACTTTGAGTCAGACTTGACATGATGGCACCTAACAATAATGACAACTGCCTGTAAAATGCCTAGAGTGAGCTCAGGAGAAAGGAATCTGAATCTCCAAGGCTCTAATAAGTTGTGATTTCTTTCCACATTCTAAATAACTAATCATTTTCAATTATAACTTTATATAGTTTTTCTTTCCAGATTGTGAAGTAGAGCCCATGTGTGTTGTCCAACTGCTGATCCAAGTATGGTGCTTTGATGAGTATAGGTACTTGGCAAATGCATGTGGAATAGCATTCAGAACTCATTTTGCTGTTTATTTGTGTTTAATAAATTTTCTGGTTATAAAAGTGCCATGTGTTCATGACTGGAGTTTTAAAAAAAAAAAACAGAAAATGATTTTTAAAGAGAATGAAAATATCTGTAATGCCGTCACCACTAACATGTTGTATTTTCTCCTAATCTTTTCACCATATATATTTGTATATATGTTGCATAATCTTATTTTAAATACTTGCCTTTCCTCTTTGCTAGTTTCCTAATTTCTTCTGCCATGACTTAAGGAATATTTTGAAAGTATGGCTTTTAATGGTGAATAACTTCCCATTAAATATATGTATAAATGTAATCACCATTTTGGTAACCATTCTCCTAACTTGAGCCCGTGCATCAGGTCTTATGTGGAGTATATTTCCAATGAAGCCCACCAAGTTGTATTATCTCCAGGATCCACAATACCTGGGTTCTCTTTGACAATAGAGAAGTATAGTGGATTTCCTTTTAGAGCCCAAGGGAGAGTAGCTAAATTTGAGCTAGTATGGTCTGGCAATTTTTCTCAGAGACCAAACCAATGGGTTTGCCTTGACTGGATACAGCCTCCTTCCTTTATATTAAATGTATTACCAAGTACTGATCATAATTACTGCATGACTCTTTCTCCTGTGTTATAACATCTACTTTTACAGAAGTATTACTAACTGAGGAGAAACATCCCAACCTTGTACATAGCCAAGAAGTGCAAGAACCAGAATGGAAATTCTCAACCTAATACACCAGAATCTCTTTTTGTTGTTGTTGTTAACAACCCTCATAGTGTTTTCAATGGCTGATTGTTTCAGGATTGCTTTGGGAGTGGATTGTCATGTCCTTCTCCTGTTCTTGAGGTGCTAGGGATCAAAGTTGGGTCCTCAGAGAGTGCAGCGTGGCACTCTACCAACTGAGCTAAGCCCAGTCCCTAATCTCTCTTAGCAATCCTATACTCTTACTCTTCCCCTCTCCTTGCACAAAAGGGAAAATTACCCCTTAGAAAGTATGCATTCCTCTCATAGCCTGCCCCGTAACCTTCCCAGTATTCTAAAGGCAAACACTTTCAAATACAAAATGCCTTGGGCTAACCATCTTGTCCCAAATAAGACATAAGATTACTCTGACTCCCAGCCCTCAGTATACAAATAATTGAGGCCCCAGTTGCAATAGAGTGCAATAGTGCCCCTACAGCTTTTACCTGTGTGTGTGTGTGTGTGTGTGTGTGTGTGTGTGTTGTTCAATGACAATATTAACACAGAATTTGGAGGAAACAAATCAGAACAAATCAGAAACCATTAAAATGGATCTCATGGAGAGCTGACTCCCCCATTATTTTTCTCTGGACCCCTTCTAGGCACTGACTTGTAACAATGCTAAATGGCATGTATCTTACTGGACTACATCTAAAAGAAGAGACAGAGGGGAAATACACAAGCCAACAAGCTGGCTAGACACTGTGATCAGGGACTAATCTGTGTTACAACACCAGGAATGGGCTGGAATCACGTGCCAAGGGACAAATAACTCTCTGTGTAAAAAAGGGAAAGTAGGAAGGCAAGGAGTTAGGGAGAAAAGGAATGGGAGAGTGCATAGCACAGTGGTCAGAAATGAACCTGAAACTAAAATATTGAAAGGAAGAAGAATAGGAATTCATTTAATTATTTAATTCTAATTTCCCTTCCCCACCCTCAAAATGAGAATGCTATTAGAATGAAAGAAAGAGTAGATGACCTATTACCAGCTGTGAAGTTCAGGAGCTCCACTGTTAGGATGTGGCATTGCTATGCCAGGTTTTTTGCTCTCCATGTGCCTTTTAGCTTGGGGGCATGTCACACACTTGTGAGAACTTTACCGGAGTGTTGATGCAATATTGTGTCAGTAACTGAGTGATTTGTTTTTCCTCTGGACATTGATTGAAGAAATTCTTATTACATTTTATAGCTTGGTTGGCCTTCGTATGAGAGTCAAGACATAAATTGGACCATAAATTGGCCTCTGTCAGAATCTACATCGGAATGACACCAAATACATGTCATCGGGCTTGTGCTCCAGCTAACAGCAGGAATCCACTGGTGCTTGTCATCTTGATCAAATGTTCACCTCACTCCCTTTTCCAGCTTGTGCCTCCACTTTGAAGAAAATACGGTAAAGACCCTGACAAATTTGCTGCTTAGATTCAGCAATATTATACAGCAAAAAGAATACTGCTGGATTTAATTGATTGGTTCCAAGTTAAGTTTCCACTGTGAGTATCAGAGGTAGGATGCTTATAAATAAAAGTGGATGCAAAGAAATAAATATATGGTTATACAAAAAGGACAAGAAGGTATACATAACAGATATATTTATCCCACAAGGAAAGCCAAGACTTGATGATTCATGAGTGGCAGAGATATGGTTGACTTACAGAGATTTGTTCTCTGGAGTAAGATAAACTTGTCATTTCAGTTTCTACCATTATGGACTCTGAGCAGAGAATCAAATATTTTCAAGAGTTGGCTTATGTTATCAATGAGCATATGCAGCCATGTGAGTTAATTGAAAAATTCACATACTTTTACCAGAAGTAAATATGGATTACCAATTTTGATAAGAGTAAGATTTGGTAATTTATGAAAGAAATTTTGTAGTTTTACAGTCAGGAAGTAAATTTTTATGTTAATAAATTTACTTGTCAATGACTTTTACCATTTATGACCAAAGTGTGGTCTAGACTTGATGCAAAACCACACACATACTGAACTTAGAAGATATATTTCAAATCAATAACTCATGAGAAATATTAAAGTATATTTACTTCATTGAAAACGTTAATAGAATCACAGCCATGAAAACAATTCAAGATTTTGTCAAAATATTTCTTCCCAAAGAAGCTTTATATCCAGGTGGTTTTACAGATCAGTTCTTGAAATTTTTCAAACACAAAACAAAACCTTTGCTAAGTAAACTTTTGAACACAAAACTATACGGAGGATATCTTAATTTGCTTTACAAAACTGACATCCAAAGCTAGCCCTCCAAAAACCCATCACAACTGACTTCCACCTGCTGCCAAACCATCTCATTTATAATGGCAGATCCAAAAATTCCAGCTAGAATAAATTTTAACTACTCAAAAAACAAAAACATACTACAACCAATGATGATGGTCTTAAGTTAAACACATTTTAGATACTATATACCAATGAATATAGAAAGAAGCACATGTTTAATTGATCATCCATTGCTGATTCTTTTAAAAGCCTTAGAAATTAAAACTAAATGAGTAATTTTTAAATAAAAATGAATGTTACTTTCATTTGTTAATTCCATTATTTCTGTTTTGAATAAGTTGTACATGTAAATGGTATAAAATTCATAAAACATAAATGTTTGTTTACTGAGTAAACTCCAATATATGTTTACCTTTCTGCTCCACCAATCAAACTTCTTTCCAGAGGCAGTCACTGCTACTGGTTTCTGGTTCCCTGTCCAGAGATACTACTTGTTGTTGTTGTTAGGTGCCGTCGAGGCGGTATCCGACTCATAGCGACCCTCTGTACAACAGAGGAAACACTATTGTCAGTGCTTCTCTGCTGTTCATAGGGTTTTCAATGGCAGATTGATTTTTGGGAGTGGGTTGCCAGGTCCTTCTCCCAAGCCTACAGCTTCTGGTGTTCCCAGGCGGTCTCCCATCCAGGTACTAACCAGGCCTGACCATGCTTAGCTTCCGAGATCTGACAGGATCAGATGCCACAGGGATACAGCTGCAGGCAGAGATACTACAGGTGCATACAAATAAAGACACAATATCAAGTCCGTGTTATTAAAAACCTAATATCATGTCTAATATAAAATCATCAAATTTCATATTAAGAATAAGGAATAAATCTTCATTCCTTTCCATATTTTATGACATTTCTTGACAATGCAGGAAGATACAAAATAAAGAATGAATATTTATTTTAAATAAATGTAAATGCTTTTTTGCAAATTATAGGCTAAAATACTCTTTTCTAAAACCATACCAAGAAGACTGCAAAGTTAGCAAAGCTACTAGAAGAGTTCTATAGAGGATCTGGAATCAAAATGAATATATAGAGCCTCTCTAAAAAAATGTAATGGAAAGCAAAAATTCCATTTACAATAGTAACCAAAACCAAAAAGCTGAACCATCTATGGAAGAAATTAACAAAAAATAGAAGAATTATAGGTTTAACAGTTTAATTCTTTCCAAGAAATGGAAAAGAGAGATATGTGGAAGAAAAAGTTTGAAAGCATTCCATTGTACATATTTTCATAAATTATAATTTTAAAAAATGATGGTCAAAATGTCAATTGTACATTATTCCTTATCTTTTGATAGAATGATTCTGTAGTTCTTTGGGGAAAATTAAAGTCCAAGAACAGCCAGTTACAAAAGGTTTAGAAGTCCACTTGTCCCATTGGTTAATGAAATGCATTATAAATGTACATTATTAAAACAAGAAATATGACCAGAAATAGGACAGGTCAACAGAAAAGAATTGATGGTCTAGAAATAGACTCAAATACATATAATAAACTGATAGTTAGAATGAAAAAGATTAACATTTGTGTAAAGGTTAATTTTTAGGAAGGGATCACTCAGTAAGAGGTTCTGGGGTAAGTGATTAATATGGCCAACTAAAGCAAATTTCCACCAAAACAGCTTCAGATAAATTAAAATATTAAACAAAAAAACTATAAAACTACTTGAAGAAAAATAGATCAATATTTAATATTTAATATTAATGTAGACAAGGCCTTTCTCTGCATGACACTGAAAACAAAGTATAAAGGAAGGGATCAAGGGTTTCTCTATTTAAAATTAAAATATTAAAAACTGAAAGGAAAATGAGAAATCTGGAAAAATTTCAAAATCTATGACAAAGCAAGGCTTGATAGCATTAAAGTCTTATAATAACTCTCACAAGTAGAAAAATATCAATAACACCAAATGTCACAAACAACAGTGAACACATAAATTCAGATACCCAACATCTTCACATCAGCACAAAATTGACAGGTAAAGGCTAAAAGTGGGAGAGGAGCCTTGATAGGAGAGCAAGAAAGACGAGGCTGGGAAGTCAGAGTCAAATATGAAAAGTTTCATGGCTAGAAGAGAAAGACTGGGCCAAGTCAGATAAATATTGAAACATGGCACTGGATTAGTGGCTAGGAAAGGACAGAAGCCACTCTGTGAAAGTCACAGAAGTAGAAATGGTACACACAAACTATTCTTCCAAGACACTTGGTTAGAAGGAGGTAATGAGAAGGGCACAGAGTGATGGGGACATACCGTTAAGATGGAAGAAAAACTTCACTGAGTTTGCTGATCAGAAGAAACCAGAAAGAGTGAAGCTGAAGTGATAAAACAGAGAAGAGAAAACTGATAGAACAGAAGTCAGGCATCCACAACTCTCCCTTTCCATGTATTTGGAGGAAAGAGGTAAGGGCTGGAGACTGTGACTCAGTTTGGGGCTTTGGAAACAGGAAGCAGAGGTGTTCCCACCCAACATACCAATATTTCCAGTAAAGTAGGTGGTTATTTGCTAAAAATGTAAAAGAAGACTGAGAGGTCATGGATTAAATTATTTTGGAGAAGATTTGACTGAGAAGTGAATAGAAAAAATCAGAATTGCCCAGCGTCTTTGAATTTATTACATGTGACTTCTTAGCTCCCTGGTTATAACTCTCCCAGAAATGGTTAGCATCCTGAACACACACACACAGGGAAGGACAAGGAGAATTTTCCATGCTTTGGCCAGGTAGATGGCTATAAAAGCAGAACAGATAAAAAAGGTTGAACACAGCAGAAGAAGTTGGCTGCCCTAGTTTGGATCCAGAATGTCCCCCAAAGCCCATATTTTAAAGGGTTGGTCCCCAGTGTGGTGCTATTAGGAGATGGGAGTTCCCTTGGAGAGGTGGAGCCTAGTGAGAAGTCTTTAGATTACTGGGGGCATGCCCTTCAAGGGGATTGTGGGATACTGGACTCTTCTGCTTTCTCTCTTTGCTTCCCAGCCAAGAGGTGAGAGGTTTCGCTCTGCCAGATGCTACCACCATTGCCATCTGGCACCCTAACTAGAGGCCAATAAACAAGGGATCTGCCTGATCATGGACTGGAATTGCAAAAGCTGTAGGCCAAAATAACCCTTTTCTCTTTATAAGTCGATTATCTTGGGTATTTTTTTCTATTAACAGAAAGCTGACTAACCCAATAGCTGAGGTGGTGTATTATCAATCTGAGCTGGAGAGGAAAGGAAATGAAAATATGCAGAAGCTCTTTATTAAAGACAAAAGCTGCTGAGAGATCCAGGTGAAGCCTTCTAGGAAAATATATAATTCTGTATCAGTCTTATGGCCTGCTGTGGCCCATCCAGTGAACTATTCTTATGTGTGCTCTCCTCCCAATACTGGTCAGCACTTCCTTCTTTCCAGATTGAGCCCCCCACTGCTCCTTGCTGTTCTAGAATGCTCTTTAAACCTTGTCTCAGAGAGAGCACATGCTCCTTTCTCTTCAATCTCTGCATTTAATGCCCCATTCTCCTCTCCCCAAAACCCTAGACCACCCCCATGGTAGAAAAGCCATTTATGATCCTACATATTAAGTTCTGGAGGTGGATATTATTGCAAAGAGGGCAAATGCATATTGGAAGGTGCAGAACCTCACTTGAACCTTTTCAAATGCTAGAATTCTCAGTGCTATTCCATTGAATCCCTGAATTCCATCAGGTAGATAGATACAGCAATGGTTCAGGAGCTGATGAAATGCCAGCTGAAACCTTCAAACTAAAAAATGACGACTTGTGTTAGAGTTCCACTCTTGCTTAGATATTTCTAATGATGAAGACATTCTGGATGGCATCAGGGTGGCTGTGATCAGGACAAATTTTAGGGCAGGACAGAATAGTCTGAATTAAACACAATTTATATTATGTTACTTATTCTATGGAAAATTCCTTGAGAATCCCCTTAAACCATTTTCTTTGTGTTATTGAAGAGGTTTTTTCTGTTTTTTGTTTTTTTGTTTTTTCGTTTTTGTTTGTTTGTTTTTTCAGAATCTCTGTGGTTGATAATATGATTCACAGTTCATAAACTTGTCTAATGAATGAGAAGTCTTGTGAACAATTCTTATTAAGCCTGGTTGTTTACACACATTTGCCTCCTCCCATACTCCTTGCTTCCTTCAAAGTGCTCCTTTTTGAAAATATTTTGTTAAGGCTCCTCTGGGAATAACAGAACTATCAACCAAAAGTGTATCACTGATCAAACACGGTTTTCAAAATTAGTCTTCATAGTGATTCATCTGAGTACTTTAAAAATATCCTGATAGAATATAACAACCTTCTAAGTGCTGAGTAAAATTTGATTTTCAGCTACTTCAGTGCAGGGCTGAGGCTAATAGCTAAAGTGCTGGATGGATAGACAGGTGCCAGAAATCAGGACAAAATGGGTACATGAGTAAGGAGAGAGAAGAGCTCAATGAATTAGAAAGTTGCTATACGAGTATATATTACTACGCATATATACCTACATGCAAAATGACATACATTATGAGACATATATCTTGATGGGAAAATGACAAATTTCAGAATTATTTATTATCACTATTATTACTAATAGCTACCACTTACTGTCTTAGTCTGGAAGCTCAGCTGAAACATGACCACTGTGGTTGGCCCTGCTGGTATCTGAGATACTAGTGGCATAGCTTTTAGCATCACAGCAACATGCAAGGCCCCACAGCATAACAATCTGACAGACACATGGAATAGCCTAAGGAGAAGGATCCGGCAGCACACTCCTGAAACAATCAGCCATTGAAAACCCTATAAATAGCAGACAAGTACTGTCAAATATAATGCAGGAAACTGAGCCCCCCAAGCTAGAAGGTATTCAAGAGACAACTGAGGAAGAATTGCCTTCTTAAAGTAGAGTCAACTTTAATGACAGGAATGAAGTAAAACCCCTGGAACCTCCTTTTGTTGATGTGGCACAACTCAAAATGAGAAGAAACATGGTAACTGCAACATTGAGCTCAAACATAAAAAGATCATGCACATGGCACAGTGTTGGATAATGTTTTGTCCTGCTGTACTTAGGGTCGCTATCAGTTGGACCTGACATGGCACCTAACAACAACAAACTGACCACTTACTGAGTACTTAATTTGGATTTGAACTATGTTAAATAATTTATGTATATTGTTATTGTTAGGTGCCATCGAGTTGGGTTCAACTCACAGTAACCATATGTGCAACAGAATGAAACACTGCCTGACATTGTGCCATGCCGGGCAGTATTGTCAATGCTTTTCTGCTATTCCAGTTTTCGATGGCTGATTGGTTTTTTGGAGAGTGGGTTGCCAGGTCCTTCTCCCAAGCCTACAGCACTTGAAGTTCCCAGGCAGTCTCCTACCCAAGAACTAACCAGGCCCAACCCTGCTTAGCTTCTGAGATCTGATGAGATCAGATGCCAGGGTAGTACAGCTGCAGGATTATGTATATTGCTTGTTGGTTGTTAAGTACCATCGAGTTGGGTCCAACTCATAGTGACACTATGTACAGCAGAAGGAAACCCTACCAGCACCATGTCATGCCCAGCGCTATGTCAGTGCTTCTCTGCTATCCATAGAGTTTTCAATGGCAGATTCTGTGGGGTTTTTTTCAGGGATGGGTTGCCAAGTCCTTCTGCCATTTTTTGCAGTGCTGGGGATTGAACCCAGGGCCTCAGAGAGCACAGAGCAACACTCTATGAACTAAGCTATACTCCAGCCCTTTATGCATTATATACGTTAAGTTATCACAAGTCTATGAAGCAGGCATTCTTAGCCCCTTTAAGTAAATGGTGGAAAGGATGTTTAAGCCCAGATTTTTCTGACCCTATCCTCTTGTTCCTGCTTATGGAACAAAAAAGGGGAGGATTCAGTCATGATGAATTTAAGATATGGTCTTGGTGAAGGGGAATCAAGAAGAAAAGAAGAAAGCAGATTCAGCATGTATGAGATGGAAAGAGAATGGAAACAGGTTCTAGGTCAACAGTTTCCAAATTTTAGTGCATAGAACATTCCTCAGGAGAAAGTTTTAACATATTTGTTCTAGAACACCTTTCTGCCTCCTGAAAGTACTATTTTGTATTTGTATTTTGAGGTGGGATCTAGAATCTGTCTTTAAAAAGTACCCTAGGTGATTCTGATACAGGCAATCTGTGAACTATTCTATGAGAAACTCTGCTTCAAACCTGGAGTTAAATACTTGATGAGAAGAATAAGTGGCCATAGAGCTTATTCTCCTGACAGTGTATAGCAGGTCTGTGGGAGGGATATATTCTAAGCCTCCTAGTGAATGCCTAAAATCATGGATAGCATAAAACCCTCTATATAAAATATTTTTCATATACATGCATGATAAAATTCAGTTTATAAGTTAGGCACAGTAAAAGATTAACAACCATAAATAATAAAACCCAGCAATTATAACAATAGTCTCTAATATAATAAAAGTTATTTCAAACTTAAAAATTTGACTGGGTGTGGTGGCATATGCCTGTATTCCCAATGACTTGGGAGGCAGAGGAAGGACTGCAATTTTGAGACCGGAGGCAGTCTGATTAACTTAGTGAGACCCTGTCTCGAGATAAAAAATAAAAAAGGGGAGGCAGTGAGGGGTGCAGCGAAATGATAAAGTGCTTGCAAAGTAAGCATGAGGCACTGGAATCAGCTCCCCAGTACCACAAACAACAAACAAACAAACAACAAAAAACAATTTAAGAATTGTTCAGTTCTGGAATTTTCCCGGAGTGCAATTGACCATGGATAATTGAAACCCTAGAAAGTAAAACCATGGCAAACGAGATCTACTGTATTTGGACAGAGGGAAAGACTACTAGAAAGAATTTTATTTCTCTAGATATTAAAAGTGGTACCAGAGGCAAAAACTCATCCCAGTCCTGGAAGTAAGGAATGGGAAAGATCAATTAGAGTAACTGTAATGCCAAAGTTCAAACATGAAGAAAACTTACCTGGGTGATGTATAATTATAATTCCTTTGTAATTTGAGGCATCTGATATTGGAAAGAATAGACTAAAGGAACAATCACCCCTTGATATAATCACCCAGTATATATTTCTTGAATACCAGCTATGTCCTAGCATCTGTGGCAAGACTAGGTTACAAGCCAAAAACTAGTATTATTCCTCTCCTTACAGAATTGAGAACTGTAGGGGAAGAAAATATTCAGAAACCCTCATAGCCTGCTGTGATCATTGTCTAGGTATACTTTGGAGGGACAAAAGAGGGAAGGTGAACTTCCAGAGGAGATTAGCAAATGTTTCCCTTGAGCTGGAAGAGTAAAGATAGTCAGGGGATATGAGGTTGCTGATGGACATGGGCGGATACTGAAGAACTTTGGTGGACACTTCAATGGCCCAATGTTCCTTCATTTAGAATCCCTAGATCCTGAATATTTTGGTGAGTAATTTCACAGCCTCCATGAATCATCCACATTTGAACCTTGGTACTTCCCTCTACTTTTCTGGGAAGTCCATACACACTGTCAGACTTCCAAAGGATCCTGGATGGGGGGAAAAAAAAGAAAAGAAAAGAAAAGAAAGAAAAAGAAAAAAAGAAAACTGAAAGAAAATAAAGAAGACAGCTTAAATAACAAAGCTATAAACAAAAGGAAGGCTATAGACATATAGCCAAGAAATGATATCATATTTGCCTTTTGAAATATAGCTCTGGCTGTAGGGCAGTGGAGGAAAGGGCCAATAAAAAGGGGTTATTACATGGATACAGGTGGGAGTTGAAGAGGGTAATAGTGGAGGGGATGGAGAGGCAGAAATAGAACTGAAAGCCAAGTTCACAGTCTTGGGACTAGCTTGACATAATAACTTTAACATGGTGATGGAGAAGGAGTCAAGGGTACATTCCACATTTCTTTCTAGACTGAGTAAAAAAGGAAATCCAAACTTTATTCAACAGACACTGCTAATGAATGAACTCCATTTCTCCATCAGAGCCTGTATTATAAATTAAATCAACAATGAAGGAGGAAGAAAAGGTGGAGGAGGAAGGAGGGGGGAACAGGGAAGAGAAAGAGGGAGAGGAGAGGGAAGAAAGGGAAGAGGATGAGGGAAAGGATGAGGAGGAAGAACAAGAAGAAAAAGGAGAAGAGATAATACCCTCTCCTCTGAGGACATATTTAAGGTAGAGGCAAATCACATAGGATCCTACAGGCCATTTTAAAACAGACATTTTTACTCTAGGTGACATTGGGAGCCATTGCAATGTTGATTGCCGTAATCTGACTTATGTTTTAGAAAGAGCATCCTGACTGCTCTGGGTAAAATAAGGTATAAGTAGATAGTGTTGGAAGCAGAGAAATCAATTATGAGATACTTGCAGTAATCCTGGTGAGACAGAATGGTGGTCAGGGCTAGGCTGGTTTCACAGGGAAGCGCAAGAACAGGCTGGATTCTGAGTAAATTTTGAATATGGAGCTAAAAAGATTTGCAGTCAAATTGGAGTAGAGTATAGGAGGAAGAATCAAGAAAGATGATTCAGGTTTATGGCCTGAACAACTGGGAGGATGGAGTTACCATTGCTTGAGAAGTCAAAGACTGTAAGGAAACAAGAGCGGCAGTGAGAATTTGAGATGTTAAGTTTGAGATATCTACCTGCCATCTAACAAACATGCCAAGAAGGCAATTGGATGTCTGAGCCTGTAATTCACTAAGGAGGTATGGACTGAGGGTACAAATGTGTGAGTTTGTCAGCGTATGGGTGCTACTCAAAACTATAGAAATGGTTGAGCTCAGTAAGGACCCTAATGTAAGCGAATAAAAGAAGAGCAAAGACCAAGGTATTCCTATGTTAAGGAGCTAGAGAGACAAGAAAGAACTGTCCTTCCAATATTCTCCTTTGCTATATATTTTCCCAATATTTTTACCATGTGATATGTTACATAAAGGTCTTTGGGATAAGAAAGCCTAGGTTTAACTCATAACTCTACATCTATCAATTGCTATTAACTTTGCCATGTTACTTTATACTCACACATTGGTTTTCTCATTTTCAATGTAGAAATGATAAAGTACTTACTTTTGGGGTAAAATAATATATTTAAAATATTTAGCATGGTGATTGGCACATAGTGAGCACTCAATAAATGCTTAATAAATGTTACCTGTTATTATTATTATTTTGCTTTCCTCTGTCCCTTAGCATGGAGATAGAAGACTTTTGTGTGGGGCAGGGTTGTTTGTTTGTTTTTTATGTTGCTGCTGTGGTTGAACCTAAGGCCTGGCACATGCTAGGCAATCACTCACTCTCTCATTGAGCCACATCTCATCCCTTATCATCCACTCTTGAGCCAGAGCCTCAGTAACAGCCATGCTAAGAATCACAAATAAAATGAGCCCCTGGAACTTGAATTTCAGCCTAAGTTCTAATGGAGCAAAAAGAGCTACCCTCCAGAGCACCTGCTTCTCACTGCTCAGCTCTGACCCCTTCTCCCTTCCTCAGCCCATGGTATTCATCAAGCATCACAGCACTTGATGTCAGGAGACTAGTTTACTGTACTTATGACTTTGAAGGCAAGTTGATACTAAGGCCCATCTTCTTTATGCTCAGGGTAGCAACTTGAAACACATAGGCTCAAAATCAAAGGAACCAGATTTTCTGTAGTCGTGACTGATGAAGAGCTAATCTTCAGAGACAGTCAGCATAAGTCTACATTCTTCCTTATGGCCTCTTCATCAGACTAAACAGAGTAGGAATTGCATTTAAAATTAGCTATGGTGGCACAGTCCCAGCACTTTGGAGACAGAGGCAGGAGGGTTGCAAGTTTGAGGGCAGTTTGGCTCCGTAATGAGTTTGAGGCCAGCCTGGGCTACACAGCAAGATACTATCTGAAGAAGGAGAAGGAGACAGAGAAGAAGAAAAAAAGAAGGAGAAGGAGAAGGAGAAGGAGAAGTAGAAGGAGGAGGAGGAGAAGAAGAAGAAGAAGAAGAAGAAGAAGAAGAAGAAGAAGAAGAAGAAG